>JACXGI010009824.1:0-29258 GCA_016801175.1 Esox masquinongy | reverse complement strand
AGCTATGGCTTCCATAAACTGAGCTTTGGTACTCTCATTAATGTACCTTTTCTTAACAGAAACAGTGTTTACAGGAACATTCAGGGTGATAAGTGATTCAAAAAAGACACAGAAATGATCAGACAGGGCCATATCTTTGACCATGACAGAGGAAAAATCTCGAGACCTTTAGAGATAACCAGATCTAGAATGTGGCCTTAAGTGTGTGTACGCTCTTTCACATGTTGAGTGAGATCAAAAGTGTCAAGTAGTGCAAAAAATTCTTTGGCATTATTGTCTGTACTATTATCTATGTGGATGTTAAAATCCCCTGAAATAATAAACAAGTCATAATCAACTGATATAACAGATAGTAGTTCAGTAAAATCATCAATAAAAGTTGCAGAATATCGTGGAGGTCTGTAAATGGTTAAAAATAAAATTTTGGGGGTACCCTTCAATGTAAAACAGAGGTATTCAAAAGAAATAAAATTACCTAGTGTATTTTCTTTGCACTGGAATGTATCTTTGAATAGGGCAGCCACTCCTCCTCCTTTCCTATCATTTCGACACGTATTCATATAGCCAAATTTTTCAGGTGCTGTCTCGTTAAGAATGGCAGCACTACAGTCTTCTGTTAGCCACGTTTCAGTGAGAAACATAAAATCTAGGTTGTAAGATATTATAATGTAATTTACCAAGAATGATTTGTTGGCGAGAGATCTGATATTAAGTAAAGCCAGCTTAATAGATTTAATAGGGGTTCCAGGACTAGTAGGTTGACATGTCTCCTGCTCGCAGGGTTAGAGCATCATGCGAGGTGTTCCACATGTGCCACTCGTGTTCACGGAGCCCTCAGGTAAGGTAACAATTTACTAGAGGCTTTGATGACAAGTTGTTATCACTTGAGGTGGCCTGCCTCCATTTCAGTCCATGTGCCTTGTTCACATTAGACGCCATGGCTCCTGAGACACAGAACGTGTGGATACCAATGAGAACGTTCGTTCTACAATCGAGTAAAGTCTGGGAAACTATTTATCTCACTCGGACACTAACAGTTGGATGTCCACCCAACGTGGTACCCGATCCAGGTTGGATACACTCACCATTAACACCGTCGGACATTCACCCTGGGTCGGACAGATGGTCTCAACTGTCCACAGATGGTTGAGTAATGTACAACACCAACGCCACTCGATATAATGACACAAAGACCTTGCGGTGATTACATAACATTCTCTAGGAAAGCTGTGAATGTTACCCTAACGCTTTCAGAAAGCCTTTTGTGTTTGTTATTGGTTTTATGTTCTTAGTCGTTCTTACGACTCTGTACATATTAAACACAGTACAAACAAATATCTGTGTCTGATGTATGTTTTTATTAGTCAGCACATGGGATATAACGTACAACTGTAGCACATGGGTCATAACATTCAACTGTTCATTCGCAAAGCTAACAACCCCATGCATGCACAGTCCGAATACATAAACCCAAGGTTTTGAGTCCCGGTACATAGTGCCTACAGTTACAGCTTCAGGTCACAAAGACTGTCTTCAAGCCTGCATGTCAGCTCTTGCATTTTCTGGTAACAATTAGGTCCATGCTGTCCAGGCAAGCGGCCACACATGTAACACCACTGACACGTAGCCAGTGTCACGTATACCCGGTTCGTCAGTTCCACTTTAGACTTTTTCCAAGCGTCCGGGGGCTTGATAACGTATGAATGCGCAACAAACCCCCTGCGGAATATCTCTTGTCCGATCTCGATCTTCAGACGGTCAGGCGTGTAATTACCCTGGAGGTACGGACACTGTCCTTCGCTGAAGTACGCGTTTTGATTCAGTAACGTGTCGCCTGGCACAAAGTCTTTGACACCCATGCCGCAACTCGAACACCCTGTCTCCTTTCCCGGTGTATTCCATGTTACTCGGATCACCCAACCAGGCGAACTGTGATCGGTCGGATCTGGAGCCTGCATCATTGTCGGATTGAACCTTCACGCTGGATGTAGATATTACGGTCACCTGGTCTTCCGGAGGTAACCCCAGTTGCATTACTTCATAGGCAAAAAGGGATTTATCACCAGGTTGCACGTTCTTGCCTCCGTTTGTGGCGGTCATCCATTCAAGCTGCCCCGGCATGTTTATATCAAAGAATGGGTCGATGCCAGTGGCCACGTATTTTCCATCTTTCAAGACGATATTGGAATAGATTGTGGGTTCACCGAGATATACCTGTTTTGGTGTATTATCCATGACAGTGTATCTCCCGTGCTTGTGGAAGCTGAAACAGTCCTAGATATCACAGACCGCTCCCAGGCGTGGCAATCCGTGTAGTGAGTAAGGGCAACTACACAGCGTAATAGTAACTTGCAGAACACCTGGGATGTTTTACTCTCCGTGGACCGTATCCCTTGGTTGGACGTTTCATTCTGACAATTTCCCTCTGTAGTACGCTCTCTTTACTACCTTGGAAGAAGGCCAGCCCTTGTTCAGATCATCGGGCCCAGGATATACTTACATGGGTCATGTGTGATCTTGACTTACCAGGGATCACATCCAGCATACCCGTATCGGGACGGGCACGGGGAGGATAGCAAAGGATAGGGAAGGACAGGATAGAACAGATACCCGTTGTCATATCAGACAATACCAACGGGGTGAGACATGTAGAGTTTATACTTACATTGTTACTCGAAGACAAGTGAGCAAAGGATGATCCCTTGTAACCAGGGTCGAATCTGTAGATCCTGTTCTCTGGGTTACCGCAGATGTTGACGGGTTTCTCCGTGTGTCTGAACGACGGCAGTTGCTGCAGTTCTTCCATTGCGCTCTCCCCCCCTAATCTCAAGGTGGTGCACATGTGTTTATTCTGAGCCTGCACCATCACGTTGATGTCCAAGTGCAGGAGAAACGTGGCTAGCACCAGCCTCATCATCAAGCTCTTGCCACACTGTCTTGGAGCTAGGCATAGCGTGTAAGTGTTAGCGTAGCGCGAGAACTCTCTCTCCACATGGTAGAAATGACTGAGGGCAGGGTTCACGTGGTCGTAGTTCTCCGAGCCCAGAGGGGCTAAGCCCAGCTTGTCCAGTAGAGCGTGCTTATACCTGAAGAGAGCGTCGCCAAACTGGTTCCTCGTAACACCCAACACCACCCCCCTGAACAGCTCTAGCTGAAAGGGTTCCATCCTCATGTTTTTGACTTGGAAATATTCAAACACCCTATCTATCAGACGTTCAAACCGGTACATCACGGAGCTGGCCTTATCCTGAACCGATGCCCTGTGAAGCTTTAACTCGCACATCCTAGCCTTGGCCCCCTCCAGTCCAAGTTCCTTTATCAGTGTGGCCTGTGCTAAGCGGTCCTTTATCAAGCGATTATACTCAGTCGTTCTATCATTCTCAATCTGCTCCCTTTCTCTGTCGCTGTCGTCCTTGGATAGCCTGGTTCGCACACAGTCAACCGCAACCCCAACGGGTGCAGACCTAGAGTTGTCGATGGGATTGCTCACCCAGTCGCTGAGCAACCACAAGGTCTTGACTGGGTCCGTGGACAGTGCTCGATATCTAGGGGCGCGTACCTCTGTGGCCGTGTTACACCCGGAGCTGAGCTGGGGCCCCGGGGAGGATGATGATGTCATACTGTGCCCCAGCGAATGTATCACAGAAAGCCTTTCCATGTGTCACAGTGATAAGGATCGCGCTAGCCCCTCACAGTCTACCGTAATAGAGTTTGTGTTACCACTGAAGAGTCACATCAGATACTGTTGGCTTTTCTCGGGTGTGCCCTAGCGCAACACGAAGCATCTCGGGAATAGAACGGAGCTGTTATGCAATCAAGAACTGCTCTGCGTAAACCGCAAGCTGATGACAGGCAAGAATCCCGAGCTGTGCAGTCAGGTGTGCTGCGACAAGATCGCGTGCCAGCAAGACATGAAAGCCTTCTGGTTGACCACAGACGGGCAACTGGTCTGTGTGGAGCGACTCTCTGAGGATATAAAGTTCCGCAGCCTCAGACAACAGAAACTGCGCATAGCATTGTCCCTATGGACTACAAACCCTGAGCTGTGCGGTCACTTGATGCGGGCCTCCGAGACAGCTCACGATAACCTGATCAGACTATGCGGAGAGGCAGCGTGTTTGAGCCAAGGTAGGTTCTATAACCTGTACGCAAATTACCCTCTACCGATCAACACGACCTGCGAACACAGCGTATCGCTAGAGTTACTTGGGGTATCCGAGAAGGACATAGAGGCAAAGGAGATACAACACGGCGGGGAGTTACTCCTAGAGTTACAGCCTCTTTACACTGATTATTTTAGCGTCATCACGGACAGCTATACATCCAACAAAATCGGGGAGTGAGTGTCGCTTCTGGGGGCTCAGTGGTTGGGGCAAGATGACTGTTCAGAGTTGGAGGTTTCCCTGAACCTGAGAAGGAACTGGTTTACAAGAATGTCCATTACATTTGCACTGTTTCTGGCTATGGCATATACAAGGAGCTTGGACTCGAGGGTGTCACAAACCACCTTTGGCCTAACCCCGTCACACCAGAGTTCCTGTGTTGAAAGAATCTCTCGGTCAAACGTTACCTGTTCGGAGGATTAGATAACTGTGAGACTTGTGCAACAGGTCTTATAGGTGAATGTTCAGTGTGCTCACAGTACAAACCTGACTGTTGAAGCCAAAAGCTGTTATTAACCAGCGAATACAATTGCATTCTTTTCACGTGAACACAGTCATCAGTTTACGTTGCGCACATCAGACCTACGAGAATGCATAGCTACACGTTCCAGAGCGGTGGCGTAAGCATATTAATGCACGTGGGCGTAGCTAAAGACCTGACAAACTCATGGGTCGCAAAGATTCTCATGGATAATTTTCTCAACACGGGATGTCTACACAGGGCTCTGCGATACACGCTTGAGCAACCCATGGGTTGGCATACTTTCATGAGACCTTCCAATGCTGAGAGTGACAGGTATACATTGCTGCTGCGAGAGCAAGATGGAATTAGTCAATACACAATTCGACCGAACGAGGACTATAGTAAATACATAATGTCCATGCTGGATGGGGGAGAGAGATGTTACAATAGTATATCCGAGCTTGTGAAACAATTGGACAAGGAGGGTTATGCCGACTACGAGATGATCCGAAAACTCGAGATTGAAGAGATGAACCGAGAAATGGACGGGATGAATCACGAAATGGACAAGATGTCTGTAGGAACACAGAGTCAAGGTCGTTTAGACGAAGTGCACAGTGTGATAAGGCACGGGAACCCTTCCGACCACCCCCTGAGCCCTGGTATACACAGAAGCCGCATTGAAGTTGCGGGTATAAACAAGCAGAACGCTCAATGTAACCAGGACGATTTCCAAGACGAATTCATAGAATATGTGAACCGAACTAAGAGTCATTTTTCAGCGTGAGTGAGAAGAGCAAAGGTCTCTTAGTGATCAGGTTCTGGCTGTATTCGCACACAACGGCTGGATGTTTTACTTACAAGCCCATGCATAGCGTGTAATGTGCACTTCTTGTAAATTGTACATAATTGTGTAAACCCAATAAAGAATGTGACATCTGAAGGTGTTTGGTACGCAGCGTTTTTTAATTGTCTAACAGGTTGATATAGACATGATAGCTAGGTACATATGACCAGCCCATGTACTTTCGATCCCTTTATTTAGTCTTCTTGCTAGATGACTATTCAGTACGGGGGTGTTCGAGGTGAGGAGCAGTGCCTGTTTCTCTTTCCGCTCAGCCAGATTGTTTAGGGTCTCTTCTCTCATAAGGTCATACTACAGACCGGTCATCCGACCATAGGACACTCATCCGAGTTTACGGTTCTACTTGATCGAAGATGGTATATATCTAACCACTTTTGCGTTGGCTACCAATGCGTGTGTACACCATCTCCGTTTTCAACTCAGTATTGAAGTCATTCCAGAGGTATCTCGTTGCTGGCACACCTACCCAATACCATCATCTGCACCACCCAACTGCGCATAGCTGTAATGGAGTCCCAGTCTCAGCTGAAACACAGCCGCAGACTGGCACTTGCGTCACCTCGGCACGGGTTGATAATGTGACAACACCTGTGAATGTACCCAGTCACCGGATGAATAAGCGCAGACACCACAGGTTTCAAATTTGTGAGGACCCAGGGTGTTGCGACCCGTGCCTTAAGTCAGTAATCGAGTATTTGGCTGATGAGCAGGCGCCTAAAAGGTACAACAAATATTACCCAGATACTTCCGATGACAATAAAGGATCTGAGGACTCATACGACGCGATAACGGACATAATGGACGAGGGACCCTTATGCTACGAGGAGGATAAACACGTCTCTGGGTGTTGCTCAGACTCGCACTGTTGCGATCCCGCTCTCAAGTGTTACTTGGAAGACGAAGCTGCATATCTGAGCAGCATTGACCACGATGTCCAGGAATTCTAGTACGGGGTCCCTCTGTATAAACCAGGTGGTGCCAGCAACTGTGATACGCGAACCTAAGGAGTTGCATTTGGAGATGAAGATTTATTGGGTTGGAGCCTGTATATTGTAAACCAATAAAACTAAGTCTGTGTATGTCATGTTGGGGATCCGTGTATTATTTCTATTGAGTTAGTTTGGGAAAAAAAACAGGAATACATTACACTACACAGCTGTTTCTCGAGCCATACCTCGAACGCCTCTTCCTAAAACCACTCTACGGTTCCCGATACATATTACCCATTAACACACACAGAACCTTTTGCAGACCATTTCACGGTGTTGGTTGCACACCACTAACGGTGCGCGTGTATTAGCTACTCTCTGCCACTGTAACTTCTGGAAAGGCATAGGACCAAAGTGTTGTTCAGCGTAATCATGAGCTACAGGTTTCACGATTTAGTTGAGCCCCACACAAGGAGATGCACTGGGTCCATAAGGGATGTGAACGTTAGAAGATTGGTTCAGGCTTGGCTAGGACACACACCTGCCATCTTGGACATATCCTTTGAGCAGCTTCTGCTCATGTCACCCCTGGACGTTCAAGGTTTTTGTGCAGAGTTTGCTACAAAGCATCGGGAACTCATCAGGATGATTCTCATTAGGTACACGGACTCAGTAAACATTATAAATATCATGACTGAAGTCGGGGATACTACACATCGCAGTCTGCCTGACAGCAGACAGTGCACCCGTAAAATTGACGGACCCGCTACTGACGGGTACGAGGACGAGGACAGGTTCTGCGCACAGGAGTTTGAGGTGGACGAGGATCTTGCAGCATACATCACGGAGTTGAGGCTCCAGGAGGGGTTGGACCAGGGCAAGATACGCAATAACATATCACACCCAAGACCTTGTTTTGTACTAGTCTCGCAGCGTACGTACTGATGTTCTATTAATGCAATATGATGGATTAGCTGAACGATAGAACATTTGGCCGTAGCCTCTACTCATGTTATTCTTCTTTGGTATTAACTAGAACCAAGCTGCAACCTGTGGAGCTCGTTCAACTCTGTGTTATGCACAACACGTCCGAAAGGACTCAAGATGGACAAAATGGACACTCAGGTCCAGGTGTTCCTCGAGCGTTACGAGCATAGGGATGTCAGGGAGTACTTCCTGGGGATGTCCTTCCTAGTGTTCGTGGCTCTACCGACAAAGGCCCTACTCGCCATGAATGTGACCGATAAATTCATACGTGACCATAAAGAATTGTTACAAAGGCTTGACCAAAAGCGACTGCCGCCTAATATTCGACATGTGCAGCTTCAGCAGCGAGAGCAATTACAGCAGCAACAACAAGCAATGGGTGATAAAGAACAATCGCAGCGAACCGATGGGGTCAGCGCACGTTCAACAAGTCCGGATTTCACTTATCACACTCCAGCCGTACCCTATGACACAGTAAATGCAACGTATCAACCTAAGCTCAGGGAGAAATGCTGCGGAAACACAGAGAGAGTTAAACATGCACGGGGCGGAGCCCCGAAGCACGGTGCAGTAAGCCATCTCAACGCCAACTGTTCCAAGCTCCAAACTCGGCTCAGGACCGAAGCGAAAACCTTGGGGTTGCTACCAACAAAACAGAACCATCCAGACAAGGCCAAGAGCCACGGTTCAGCCGACCAGAGGGGTATACTTGACGAAAGGGTAGATCGCTCATCAAAAGGGTTTGGAGTTGGATAAAAGGGAGGTGGGTGCTACCAACAAAAACGGAACCATCCAGACAAGGCCAAGAGCCATTGTGTGGATCGCTCGCCAAAGGGTTTGGAGTTGGATAAAAGGGAGGCGAGTCCGGTCTCAAAATCAGACCTCGACTACAACATTGACTTTGGACTCAACTCCCGATCGTGTGGTTCGTACTCACCCTTCAGCTGACCTGTCTATCTGACAAGAGTGAAACCTGTTTCAGAGGTGATTTGCCGCTCACAGACCTACTCAAGACCTAGATCTACACCGCTACACGCAGCTGAAATGGGCTACCACAGCGCCAGCTCGAAGCCAGCCTTACACCAGCACTGTAACCACCGGGAGCACTACCTTTTCACAAGCCAAGAAACAGGTCACACCTACCGTGGTACCCAGTAAAAAGATGCGACTGTACAAGACAGATTGCAGTGATATGGACGAAAAGGAACCTGGTGTGTTGTACAACAAAGTATCGGACACGGAGGACGAAGAAACCTGTGATGTAGAAGAGGATGAGTCTTTGTGGTCAGTCCCCGATAGCGATCCCGCTCTCAGGTATTACCACAAAGACGTGGTTGCGTGTCACCGCGGCCGAGGCCTGGACTTCGAAGATTGTGGCGACGGAGGCTTTTGGAATAGAAGGGGTAGCTACATGTACTGCAATGGACAAGCCAATGGAGTTGTGTTTGAAGAATGTGAACCCCAGGACTGAGTTTGTCAACCTTGTACTTACACTCTATAACCCCAAGTCTTGGATATTGCTTATAATATAGAATCTGTGTGTATCTATGTATCTGTGTATACCATGGTATTTCTGTAACCTCTACTTGCTCATAATAAAGACAGAGACCACTGAATTTGTATGCCTGTCTATTCTTTATTGGGACAATTCACAATTACACCAACAATAAGCCCATACATATACCCATGCTATTATAGTAATATACCTCGCCACTTATTCTGATAGACCATTCGCCGCTGTGTATCTCACCTCTGGTGTGACATAGAAGCAGGAACGCTGATAGCATGTCGTCTCTGGTGTACTCTCCGTCTACAGACTTTTTGCCCCCGGTAGTGACCGTGCTACCTTTCGCGGACTCTGTGATGTTTACCATTGCCACTTCTCTCAATTTTCCCAGTAGTTGTTTTCCTTGCTCAGCGTGCGCCTTGTCAGTGAGCATATCCCCGGGTAGAGATATAACATCGTGTGTCTCCAATATACTCGCAGTGATCAGTAGCCAAATTGACACCCTTTTGCGAGCGCCTGTACATGAACACGTCCATATTGGAGCCCACCTTGTTGCTGGAGCCAGCACCCTTGGAGGTTCCGATTGTCGCCTCGAGCAACCGAGTTTTCTTGGTTGCTTCAGATAACACCGCCCGTCCCAGGGACATTACGGTGTCACAGTAATACAATGTTTCCCTAGCGATGGCTGAGACAGTACTGAGAACCATAGCGAGTTTTGTCTTGGCCCCCACGTGCTTCCCTAGCATGTACTTGTTCTTGATGTGCGACCACTTGCTGTAGAACAGGACCTTGAACCCAGAGCGTACTAGCGAGTGCTCGATTAGGTTCCTGACATCAGCCAGAGCGTTGACGTAGGTGTTTTGTTCAAATACTATCACCACAGGTACTTCCTTCCACATCAGTCTGGGCATCAGAAGTTTCAGGAGACTCACGTGAGCGCTTAGCAGAGCAACGTAGGCTCGAGGGACCTGATCCAAATCGCGTATCTCCAGTTCCTCCAGGGCCATAACCTGTAAGACCAAAAGATATAGAGAATATTGGAGATAGGGATGAGGTATAAAATGCATTGTTAAAATGCATTGTTTATGAGGTATAAAATGCATTGCTCTGAGAGTTCGAAGACAACGAAGACCAAGCTTGTCAATATAGCAGCTCAGAAACATATACAGTCAGCTAGTATCCTTCTGTCCTGCTAGGATACTCATAATCGACACCCTGATCTCTGTTTACAACAAGAGAGGACTCGGTGACGACACGCAATGTGGTGATTCCCTCCTTATTCCTTGCGAGTTGTCGAGGGCTATAACACTTGCGATAGGCAACCAGTTCGTCCACAAGTGTATCTCGAGCTGCAACAGGAAAGGGTACGAGGTTATGATCCTCGCAGCGTTCGCGTCAGCCGAGACCATTCGCAGCGGAGCCCTGAAGTACATGGCTATCATCAAGGAAAGCTTACGGGATACACGATCTTTTCACACCATCATCTCTCTAGCGATCACGGGCTGGATTGTGAAACTCTCGGACTCCAAGTGCACATGCGGCACCTGGCCCCAGGCTCTCGAGCTGATCTCGTGCTTCATACCTGACATGGAGACCACGTTGACGATCCAGGACGAGACTCGTATAAGCGCTTACATTTGCACCCTATTAGACCTGAGCCACCCTCCTAAAGGACCGTCTCGTGGCGAGAAACACAGACCCTTAGATTACGGATACCTGTTTAGCGATCTTCTAGTCTCGGGCTTAGATTCGGGTGAGGGTGTGATAACTCACCACTAGATTGCCGCCGGCTAACTCCACAGCACTGCACACCACGGCGCAGGACTTAGAGCCTCCTCCGAACGTTGGGTCGAGACACAGGTACGCTCTGACCACGGACGCTCAAGTCATGTATTCTAGGGTCACACTGTTATTCGACAGGAATTTGTTTATGACAGAGAGCTCGAAGGGAGTAGTGTTGTCAGTCTTGGTGTCGGTGGATGAGGTGCTGCTGCGGCCCGTGACTTCTCTCTCAAAGCCCTTCGGAGTGACCATGTACATGAGCTCCTTCAGGTGGTTGTCTATGGATATGTGTTGAGGACAGTACACTCCGAGGCAGAAGCACGTAAGTCCCGGCTCCCTCTCGTGATACCTACACTTGAAACTCTGCGACACAACGTGGTAAGCAGGCTCCCCGTCATCCCCGCGTATATCCAACTTTGTTCAGCCACGGGGTGTTGCTGACATGACAAGTGATGTGCACCTGCTTTCGTCCTCTAAACGCGATGTTCGGCAGCACAGCCAGCAGCACCTTAGAATTAATGAAGCCCACTTCGTTGACTAGGATGAGATCTGCGCTCTGTCCTCTGCTAGCCTGGGGGGAGACAAAACCGGGAGATGTAAGAGGATTTTTGTTAGTTGACATTGTACTCTTATCGTAATACACAGTCCCACTATCACATTGTCAAGACAGCGAGACTATGGACAGTGTGAGATTTCAGAAAGTGGATTGCCAGAGGAAAGCAGTAGCGAGAAGGTGATAAAGGAGAGGAGCCGACATAAAAGTGGGTTGCCAGAAGAACAGCAGTAGCGAGAAGGAGATAAAGGACAGTAACTGAGCCCGCACAGTAGCGGACCCAACATGAACCATTCACATCCTGAGTTAATAGAGGATCCCCAATGGGTGAGCTACTGTGTGGATAATGAATGCTCTTTCAGAGACCACATTCATGGGTACGTTTGCAGCAAACACTGGACCAGGCACCTGTGCTCAGGTTCCAGTTGTTCCTTGATACGAACCATGGCCACACGGAGCCAATATCATACGGACTCGGCAGAGTCTTCATGCCCCGTTGCGGCTCTGCACGTGTTTCACAAACCTCAGTTGGAGTTCAGAGGTCCATACTACATGCCCAATAAGCGGGGCTGTGTCGAACTGGGTTACGGTGCGACTGAATACGAACGCAGAACGGGTCTCTGCTGCTCCGAGGCGGACGATAACCATCTCATATTGAAAGCCACCCTGCATGTTCTGATTGCCCTGTTCTCGACAACGCTAACCGAAGAATTTGGTCGTCAAAATGAGATCACCGACAGAATCCAGGGGGTGAACACCTCGTCAAACACCCCGTCATTCTCCTGGATGACTAAGATATTTGAACTGGCTCAGGTAATACAGTTCAATACAAAGCCCGAGCTGCGTTGCTCCGGAGAGATGTCCTCGGTTGTAAGGGATGCAGTGTTGAAGAGCACCGTGGCCATATCGACGCTGTTTAACTCACGCAACGAGAAGCTCAATCGCTTCATGAAGAAAGTAACGCGCAAGTACAACGACAAAAACTTAAAGAGAGCAGAGTTCTGCACCATGGTGATAATGCTAGTGTTATGTCTTTTCCCATATTTAAAGCATCGCGTGCTGAGCAAACTATTTAACAACAGGACTTTGGTGATTATGTGCTTTGACAAGACTCACACCAGACACAACCAGTGGTCTACACTTTCCACACATATCCACCTGCACGTGAACCAGCCCGAGTTTGTACAAACGGTGCTGTCCAACAGCGATCTCGGTAGCACCCTGCCCGTCGTGGTCACGGTCACATTGGAAAAGTACATTTCAGATGCTATATACTCTGAAAACGAGAGTTGTATGCCTCACAGCCAGACACCCCAAGACCATAGCGAGCACATTGCCCCGATCAAGGTTAGGAATCAGACAGACACTCAATCGGACCCGTCACTACACCAAAAGAGGAAGAATAAGACAATCATGGGGAAAAGGAGGATGCCTTGCTCTACGGGGTACTATGAAACACACGAGGGGAGACTAGAGGAGAAAATGATGTGTCTACAGCCCTCGTACCCGAAGGCAGGGCCACGGGACCTTTGCTCTGTGTAATACATTGACTATACTGTGGTGTTCATATCGGTGTGCCAGGGGCATGTATTATTCTTGTGTGTGCCTGTACAATAAAATGTATCACTCTCCTTAACAGTATGTCTCATTGTTGAGTCATTTTTACATGAGGACACAATACAAGAAAACGAACACATGAATTGTTTTTAGTTCAACATGCTTTATTCATTCAATGTGTACACATTTCACACGCAACACAAAACAGGTTCCACTGGGTTCACAGTGGTACAAGGGACCCTTGGGGTTGTTGTTTTGTTCGCGTCAGTGGGTTCTCAGATCCTTTGGTCTTTCTTTGCATGCAGACAGGCCTTTTCCACTTAATTGTACCCTTAGACTTGCACTGCTGCTTACAGCGCGCTTTCGGGCGAGTCTGCATCTGTTCCTCATACTTGCTCAGTAGTTTTTCATACTTGGCTGCAGAGTTTGTTACACGCTCCTTGGTGTGTTTTTCCAGAGCCTCACGTTTCCACTGTAGGTTCACTATGCTGGTTAGTGCGTTACCGAACTGCACTAATGCGTAAGAGTGTTCAGGTCCGGCTCTGATGACCATTTCGGCAAAATCTCTCCTGAACGCTATCCCGCAGGGCAAGCAGTTCCAACATTTGTGAGAAAGGCATGTACGCTGAGGCCGCACATTTTTTTTCAATTGTAACTGCACCCCCTTCTCCAGCGATAATGTGATCATTGAGACTCTCTTAGACGCGTTTATGTTCGCGACCAGACTCGAGGCAGTCTCTATGGGAAAGCCTGATGCTATCAACTGCTTGAATAACACAACTCTCTCGGCTGCCACGTTGTACCTGGGCGTGTATCTCCTCACGGGGCCTGTCATCGCCATGCACATGTACGAGAGCAGCCTGTTGTTGATGCCCGTGGAGGCTGTGGACCTTAGGTTCATTCTCAGCTCTTCGACTTTCACCTGAGCCCGGAGCCTGTCCCAATCAGCGTCCAGGTACTGGTCCACTAGGAACTGGGCTCTCTCGTGGCTCCTGCTCAGTGATCCGTAAAATTGGTAGAGGCATCGCAATGGGTAGACGTTCAGATACCTGGGAGCCTCTAGCTCATCCAGTGTGTGGCTATGCGATTTGAGTTGATGGAATATTTCTTTACCCAACGTCTTCTGCTTGGTTATCTCGTCCCGTCTCTTGAGCGCCTCCAACTGCTCCAGGAACTAATGGGTTTCAGGCTGTCACCTGAACCGCGATCATCCTTGGTGGCATCGGTTCTGAACACGCTACCATAAGGTCCGGCTCTCACCATTTCTCATCTCATCTCATCGATGAGTCCTCGGTGTCAGCAGGAGGGTCTTTGTGCCCGAACGGGAACTGCTCGTGTCTGATCGTGAAGTGGTAGCACAAAATCTTCCTCCTGACTTCTTCCCACTCATTTCATCGATGAGTCCTCAGTGTCAGCAGGAGGGTCTTTGTGCCCGAACGGGAACTGCTCGTGTCTGATCGTGAAGTGGTAGCACAAAATCTTCCTCCTGACTTCTTCCCACTCATTTCATCGATGAGTCCTCAGTGTCAGCAGGAGGGTCTTTGTGCCCGAACAGGAACTGCTCGTGTCTGATCGTGAAGTGGTAGCACAAAATCTTCCTCCTGACTTCTTCCCACGTGTCGACCGTGATTTCCGCTTCAAAATAACACTCGGGACACACCTTGGTGTCCATAGCCAGCTGCGGCACCATGGGGTACCGGAGCATAAGCGAAAAGAAGTCCTGAATAGAATCCAAGGTGTTCAGGGACTCTTCGTGAGAGCACGTGATGAACTCCCTGCACACCTTCGCGTAGACCGCGACAGCTTCAGACAGTGTCAGCGGTTGATTTGGGTTTCTGACTATCGCCTCTCCGTTCTCTACACCTCGGATCGTGAGCCACACCGTGTATTCGTTCACATGTTTGTTACAAGGTTCCTCGGGCGTCGAGGCCGATCGTTTTGGCTCCTGAAATGAGTCTGCAAAGTTCCAAAGCTGTGAGTCCGTCTCACCCAACAACCTGGCTCTGCACGCCAAATCGTACAGGTTGATGATAATCATTGTCAGTGTCTGGCCTTCGTGAGGCTCGATCTCAGAGCCTGTAGCGCTCCCGGGGCTACCGAATCTGCGATCTGTCTCTGACCCTCCCACTCCGCTAGGCACAGCATGAGTCCTATCCATCTCGGATCTCGTGAGCACGCTGGGTGTTTCACGTTGCTTCTCTTGGAAACAGAGGGCCACATTGTCATTAGTTGAGCGAATGCAGATATGCCAGTCTCGCAGATAAACCCCTCGGGCGAAGCGTAGTGCTCGAGGAGCTTGGCATTACTTGTCCAAGGCAAGCAGGCCTCTCTCTCTAGGTTGTGCGGTAACTCCCTGAACGTGTACGCAAGGGCGCCCGCTCTTTCTCTACAACCGGTGGTCACCACGATGCAGCGGCTGATCACGCAAATGAGTTTCAGCATCTCCTCTCTCCCTTCGTGTACCATAATCACAATCTTCGGGTGGCTAGGATACACATCGGGGGAGAGTGTGTCGGCTAGGGCGAGCGTTCCCATGGCCATTTTAAGAACCCTGTCCCCAGCTGGGTCAAACGAACCATGTACAAACACCGGTCTCAGTCCACACCCGTACACAAGCATGGTGCAAACATCGTACATCAGGGAGAACAAGTTATGAGGTTTGTAATACTTTACGAGCCTTCCGCGGTCATCCAAGCTTGCCCTGGCACTGTAGTTCTCGTTGTGCACGGGTTCAAAGAACACGTCCTTTGGTCCAAGGGAGACTGGGCACGAATTCAATCTCGAGACGAGAATTGAGTAAGATAAAACTCGAAACCCCCGTCTCACGCCACTCGCAGTTCACTGTGATCGGGTCCGGGTTGCCTTCTTGATCTTCATCTTCATTCTCTTGTCCATGCGATCCGCTTTCGTGGGGAACCTCCCCATCCGAGGACTCGCCGTGGCTGTCAGACAACCCTGGTTCAATTTCATAAGAGCTCACGAGTTCAGCTTCATTCTGTCTAGCTAAGGACTCCTTGTAGTCTATCAAGTACCAAAACCTGTCTCTCCTAGGTATCAGTTTACCATCAGAGCACCTGGTCCAGTGTTGCCGCTGCTTCCCGTACAAAAAGCACCCACCCGAGTCTCGGGCGAGCTCCTCCGTTAAATCAATCCTCCCGGACTCCCATCTGTACTTTAACTCAGCCACCTTGGAACAAAAGGAACCTGGGTCCCACTTTGACCACGGTAAGGGTCTCTTCCAGGTTTCTGTGCCTCGAATCCCCCTCATTAGCGAGTGCAGCGTGCAGAACTCCCTAAGGGAACGTTTGCAATGCACGTGTACCTCTGCACATTCACTCTTTTGGGCTTTCGCGCTGTCTACTGGAGTCTTGATGACAGCGTGCACCCCGGGCTCCCCGTGCATCGCAGACACTTTTAAGGTCCCCGGGTCTGAATGTAAAACCAGGTTGCCTGCCAAGTTTATGCGAATGACCCCTTTGGAATTTGCGAGTAGAACGGTCACATCCTCCCTATTGCCACAAGGTTCTTTGCAGGAGATGAGGTACCCAGTGCTACTTGTTTTCAGAACGTCTAAACCCTCGGGTAGAGTGTGAGTCGAAGATTTTGTCATGGAGTCCACTTCAGGCGTGAAAACAGTGACCGTACGCGATCTGAAGGGCCCCATGGCGCCCGCGAACCAGGCCAGCGCACGCTGCAGGTAATTGTACACCCCACTGCGTAGGCATTTTATCTCCAGCTGTTCGTGTACCTCACCCGATAGCATTCTACACGCAAGGGCCAGGACAAACTGGAAAATCAGACTCTCGTAGCCCAGGACGGGTCGCTTGGTGTCTACCCAGTAAGCATTGGCATTGTGACAAGGGGAAGCGTACCAGTCTCTTGGTTTGACTATCATGATCAGGTTCACTATCGGTACCGTTGCTTCGAGTTTGAATGTGTCCAGTCCTTTGTTCACCACCTTACATAAGCCTCTGGTCCACACCTTTTCGGTAGGGCACGTGAGCACACGGGAGCATAACGAATCGAAGCCTCTCCAAGCTGCTGGGTCTCGGATTCGAGCTGTCCTAGAGTCAATCTCCACACGACCGAGCACCGCAGGTCTTTCTAGCACCTGTTTGCCTTGCGAACTCTTTCGTTCCGAAGAGAAACAGGCATGTGGCGCGGCGCAGAGCCACTTTACAGTAGCCACATTAGAACCCAGGTCCCCTATCGCGGTCATATTCTCAGAGAGGGGATATTCCAGTTCCCAGTCTTGATCTTGACACGTCTCACCGGGGGCCTTTTTGAACGTCCACCTGGCACTTATCAGTTTGTTCCAGGTCCTCTCGTTCACTTCGCAACCGTCCCAGAGTTCCGAGGGCTGCATGGGTTTCGGGTTGCAACACCTTGACAACAGAGCCACTAGTCTGTGATCCTGAGCACACAAGAAGGCCCCGATCGTGTTCGTTCTCAGCCTCTGAGAGTGGTATGGTGCGTCTGTGCCCCTTGTCCACGCTGAAGCGCCCCTGTGTCTACTGATTGTGATCAACTTGTACACGGGGAAGCAGTTTACCCTGCAACTTTCAGCTAAATGGCTCAGGAGAGCATAAACGGGGGAGAGCTCGCCCCTGCCGTGCAGTGTGAACTCGTAGTCGAACATCACGTCTCCCACATTCATGTCCGGAACACAAGGGTGCACTGATCTGTAGAACCAGGTCAGACATGCGCTCACGTCAAAGTTTCTCTTGGTGCCCTGTGTGACAGAGACCCTGGCGCAGTGTCCCAGTAGCACAGCCTCGTCTAAGCATGCTTCGTAAACCGAGCCACATTCTCCCGGGGCCCTGTCTGCCCTACCCATCGAGTACCGATTCGGGGAGGATTTGATCGTGAGGTTGAGATTGTATTCTGAAAGCGGGTAGGAGAGCATCTCTTCTTCACTCTCCTCCAAATCGGTGTCTCTCGCTATCTCGATAGAAGGGAAGAACTCGCCATCTCCAATGGTCGAGGGAGCTGCTGAGGAGCCCAGGTTTCGCATTTGCGACCCAAGCCAAGATCGCTTGTACAGAGGTCCCTTACATCCAGGGTCTCCAATTACCGGGTCGTCGACCGCTACGTCGAACAGGCACTGTTGCATCTTCCTACGAGAGCCTTTGAAGACACGGAAGAGTTTCTGTTCCTCGTAGCCTCTCGCGGTCTAGCTGCATATAGCCTGCTCTATCCTGGACATCTCTACGAGCGTACCACCCTCAGCAATGGTTCGAGAATCACCTTTTGTATGCAATGTTCTGGGAGAGTAATTGAGTTGAAAGAAGCAGTCGCTGCACTCGTGCAACTGCGTAGGCAGGGCGCTGGATCTTTTGTCTGGTACGATGACACACAAGTCATCCGTGAGCAATGTGGGTTCCCCTAACCAGCAGGGTTCAGGTAGGACTCAGTTCGTGTTCTGGATCCTCAACAAAGCTCTGCTCACTCCATGCTTTGAGTGAAACACACCGCAAGCTCTCAATATTTTCAAGTTGACCAGCCCCAGTGTCCGTATCCCCACTGTCATCCACTTGAAATTTGAATCACTACCCCGGCCGCGTCCAAACAGGACCAAATGGCCCGTTCTCTGTCCGATCCTCAGAATGGTGCAGGTGACTCTGGACATATTTGCTATGACTCGGTCTTCATCATCCGTGGCATCTTCAGATTCGCAATCTGAGCTACAGCCCTCGCTTTCTTCCTCATCCGAGTACTCACTTTCATCCTCACCGGTGTATTCGCTTTTCTCTTGGTACTCTTCAGCCTCTCCCTGGTTGGAGTCCTCGCTTTCCTTTCCTTGCTCGCCATTGGTGTCCTCACTGGCTAACTTGTCTCTCAGTCGCAATATCTCATTATCCAGCTCCTCGCGCATTACCTTCTCTCGACACAAAGGCTCCAAGCCCACAAGCCCCGGGTGTAGTCTTGGGTTCGCGGATCACAAGCGAAAGCTGCGATCGCACCCCGCCGCTTTGTATTCTAAAGGCCATGTCTAAGAACATGTATATGTAGAAAATTTACTTATCACACATGCGAACGAGAGATCCCGCACTACACTGCGTGGACCTAATAGCGCAGAGAGGCTTGTGTCCCCTACGAACGGGCATGCTTGCACCAAGGTCATGGCCAGCCGAAAGGTCCCGTTTCACTGTGGAAGAGAGATGAGACGTTTGATCATTCTCTCCCCTTGACGGTCGCTTTGACCAAGATGGTTAGAGATATCTTCTCAAAATACGAAAAGCTCCTGAATGATGAACCAATGTCCTGTGTGAATGAAGGCTTGGCTCGGGCTGCAGTTCACAGCGATGCTCTCAAGGGATGTACCGTGGAATCGATGGAAGAAGCGTCCTTGGGCTTTGAATGTGAGAGCGATAACAACCAGGATTTCCATGACATCAGTAGGAGTTCTGAGTATTCCTGTGATGATTTACCCACGAACACGCTTAGACTCATACGCTTTGAAAATAGTGACAGTGAAGAGAGCATGTCAATACCCTATTCTGACCTGGACTACAAAGAAGATTACTCTTATTACCACGAGGAGCACGATGACACCGCCCGGTACGATCAGAGGCACTGTCCGTCACGGAAAGTTTCAAAGTGGCCCACGGGAGACCTAGATGGAGAATATACACCCACGCCGTGCTCAATCGAGCCACTCTAAACATAGATGTTTGCAATGTGAGGCTTATGACGCTCACTGTAAATTCGCAGCAGAGAACTACAGATGGACCATTGCCCGCTACACCAAGACAGTTTCCGAGCTGATGATAGGCTTCAAGATGGTCCTAGAGTGGTACCCAGAGCTTAGGTTCGAGTCGAGCCACGATTATCTCCACTACATGGTGCAGGCTGCACTAGGGCGCAACAACCTCGTTCAGGAGATGGTTCGCCTGGCTGCAAAGAGACAAGTGCGAGAGGCTTTCAAAACGAAGCCAGATGAGCAAGAGGCTAAGTGTGACAACGCAATCGTTTCTGTACACGAAGCCCTAAACACGTGCTACACCGACAGCGAGGCACTCATGATGGTCCTCTAACGCAACACCAATCTGTACATTCGATACATAGAGGTGTGGAGAGAGATGTGTTCCAAGGTATCAAGGGATATCACGGTGATGGAGTTCATGAACCTCACTCAGGATAGGCTGGGTGTGAGCCACGGGGAGCCTTGGTCTGAAGCGAAAGCTTACGTGGTTCGCATGCTAGACAAGGTGGCCTCCATCACCGCTAGGTCCGTAGGGGAAGCTTGCGCACGTGCGCTGATGGACATAGAGTTCAACCTCTCGTATGCGCCTACAGATTTTGACAAACACAAAGGCCTCGTAAACGCAGCGATAGAGGACATCCGCAGTCACCTAGACATGAGTTCACGGAAGTGGAGTTGGGACTCGTGCATGAACGACCTGTACTTCAACATACGCAGTGACCTCACGGTTCTCGAGGCCCTGGTGGGAGTGGGAGAGATCGCGGTCAAGAGTCTTCTGTACGAGAGGTCTATGCTCAGCTCACAAGTGCGAAAGATGACCAGGGCGCTCTCGAACTGCAGGTTTGTCAGACCCGATCAAAGCTCAGAGAATCGGTTACTCGGGGCAGATACACTGAGATGAACGCGCTTCCGTGACCAGCCTCGCTAGTTCTGTTGCTATCGGTGTGCGATGGAGTGTGTAGGTACTAATCTAGCACTTGTATCGCGGATAGTGTGTCTATACCATGGATTCGGATTGTGATTACCTGCTGTACAGCAACAGCAACAAGACCTCAGAAGCGGACGATCAGTCATGTCTACACTGTTCAGAATATGCGATTCAGGAGAAGCCAATACAATGCACCTCAATACACAACACACCCAACATTTCGTTCCATCAGGCCCTGACCGGACGAATGGTACCTTACGTTGAGGTGTTCGAAGTGACAGAGCAGGTACCTTGGATCGAGAGATCCGACACCCCGTTATGTTATGTAAAACATGGCAAGATTATATCACTCCAGGGCGCTATACATAAGCAGGATGTGTCCCCTAATGGAACTTGGTTATCCGAAAAGACCGAGGGTATACACTCGGTATTGAGGTTGAGACTCGCAGGTCTGTTGTTCATACATCTGCCACACCTGAGCAGAATAGTCCATGAAAAGAAAAACGACGATGGCTTATTGTATCTGGCAAACAAGTGGCTCTTGAACAAAGACAACATGAACAAAGGCATAGAGTTATTCGGACCCTTTGTATGCGATGCCAAGCTTGCCCCGGTGCTCCAGGTTATCCTTCGCTCAGACTGGATCGAAGAGCGCAAGGAACTGGATGAGACGAACAACGAGCTGAAACTAGGATGGGCTCAGGAGTTTTACGAGTGGAAGTGTGTCACCAAGAACAGGACCGGTTCCGTGGTATTCGCGCACTATACAAAGTGCCTGATCGAACCCGACAATGAGCACAGTTACGGAATCGTAACGCTTATCCTGGACAAGCTGAGACGGTGCGGCTACACCCCTTGGTCCGCAGTGCAGGCAGTGCGATGCTCCGAGGCGCGCATTAGCAGGATCGATTGTCCCGAATGTAAGAGCCGACTCCTCGCCTCTTGTGTGTTTCTCATCGAGTGCGCCGCAGTTGAAGCGTCCCGACAGCACGATTGGCTAGTGCGGAACGGAGCTGTGATTGAACTATGCAAGCTCTTGCACCAAATCCACAAGCGTCAGGGGTGTGATTGCAAAGAATTCCTTGATGCCTGGACCGAGTCCACTGTCATACATTTGATAAGGTTTCATGAGTACATGTCGAAGGGGCTTCCTTCCGATATAGAAGCTCTTGTTGTCATATTCACTAACGATCACCTAGCCCGCGTGTCTGAAACCCAGAGCACCACAATGTAACACAGGTACGAGAACAGCGACCTGACTCCCGACCCTGAGCATGTAGATGTCATTATGCAAAACTGCAGGTTCTCTCCTAAGCGGGGGCCTTCCGTTTACCCGATCACGAGTGAGGACGACTTCAGCATCTGTACAGCTGTCGACGTCCTGGGCAAGTCCCCCGAAGCTATGGAAGCCAGGGCCAAAGAGATAGACGTGATAGCACAGGTTTTTGTCTCTTGCTTCCCTAGAGTAGCGGCCTCCGCTTTGGACACTCACACTGAAGACGCCTAACACGCGTAGATTCTAAACTACACCATGGCCCATGTTTGTCAACTCCACCAGACCCTGTTACTAGCTGTTCAAAGCCCTCACTCTCTCCGTTTCGCCTAGCCCAGTGTACACACTCGAGCTGCTCGCGAGAGGGTGGAGACGCATAACGTCCCAAGTCCTCGAACGTTTCATACCCATGGGCACCGGGGGCGTTGTGAAAGTCAGCTATGAGCATTACATGAAGCACTTTATGGGTCCCATGAACACTCTAGTCAATCTCAGTCTGATAAGCGAATCCGAAAGAAACCTTACGATCGAAGTCTTGAGCAAAGGGGTTCTACCTTGCTTCGCGGGAGAGAGCGACAGCGCACCTGACCGACTCCTGAGTTCCACCATAGATTTAACGTTTGCGGCCTGCGGGCTACGGGTGTTTGGGTTCGACGAGGATGACAGGAACGGAGCGCAACCCTAACCCCTAACCCTAACCCCCTAACCCTGACAAACACCTGTGCTAAGCTCTGAGTCTTCCGCGGGTCACGGATGGCTCGGACAATTGCAAAGCCCTTGATTACAATGGCGGTGAGATAGTACAAGCTCTACGGATAGTGTTCCATGAAGAGGTTGAACTTGATTCCGGGTAGCGTAAAGAGCGCAATAGAGGTCCGTGACCTCTGGTTTGCCAAAGAACACCGGGATGTTACTTCGTACCTCGAACATAATGAACCGCCCTTCGTGTATCTTGGTAATCTGGAGCACGGGCTTCATAGTAGCATCGACGGTACGTTGACGATGTGTCACACTAGACCGATCGCCCAGGCTCTGCATGGACCAGACCGTGAGTTCGACCCGTGGTGTGACTCGCTCATATGTCAAGGTTTCGAGGACGATTATGGCGGATTGAGACTCGAAGATGTCTTACGCTTCGATATCCAAGATGAACCTCAAGAGACTTTTTATGATTTCAACAACCCCGCGGAAGATCCCGTGCCCGGGGAATGTGTGACCTCTACTGAGATCCAAGGGCCTCAGGTCTCTCGCTCTCCCAAGCCGCACCATGCAACCCAAGGAGGTCGAGAGACTTTTTATGATTTCGACAACCCTGCGGAAGATCCCGTGCCGGGGAATGTGTGACCTCTACTGAGATCCAAGGGCCTCAGGTCTCTCACTCTCCCGAGCCGCACCATGCAACCCAAGGAGGTCGACAGCGACGAGCCGAGCAAGCCCAGCTCGATGATCGTCGTATATGCAAAGGACTCGTTGTAGCGCATGTGGATAAGATGGGTTTTGACAGAGGACACAAGTTCTTAACTTTGGTACGGCCGAGCTCCGAATTAAACACAGAGCAACATCGAGTGTCAACACCGGTCCTGAAAAACCCTTGCATGGCAAACATCGCTTCCACGGTCTACATGGAGACCCAGGCTAGTGGAAACGTGAAAGGGTGTTTGAACTCTCATCCTACACTCATAGAGGCACTGTGGGTTCTCTTCATGCAGTGGAAGACCGACCCTGTAGCAACAGCAGGAGCAGCCTCGAGTGCCACCGCTGCACCGCTGGAACCATCCACACCCGGAAGCTCTAGCCGTGATGGTACACCTAGCAGTCAAGTGTTTGAACCTCGATACTGGCACATCGCTTCGAGTCTGCAACAACATACAGGCCCTGTATGTTGTTGTAGCAACAGCAGGAGCAGCCTCGAGTGCCAAAGCCTCACCGCCACCGCTGCACCGCTGGAACCATCCACACCCGGAAGCTCTAGCCGTGATGGTACACCTAGCAGTCAAGTGTTTGAACCTCGATACTGGCACATCACTTCGAGTCTGCAACAACATACAGGCCCTGTACAATGGAGCATGCAATCAAAAATCAGAATTTATACCCATCGTAGCGATCGTGGGAGGCCTGTTTGGAGTCAACGTGGAGCTCACTGTCCAGGGGCACAAATATTACATCTACAACCAGCACCACGGTGGGCTCTGGGCTCCCGGTTCCGTATGCTACAATAGAAGTGTCTGGCATGTAATAAGCGAAGCTCCCAACGTACGGGTACCAATACGGGTACCAAATGAGGAGCGTGCATTAGATTGCTATCACAGGAACATTAGGTGCCTACGTACGGTTAAACGATCTCAAGGTGCTCAGAGTTGAATCCGATAACTACTGCGGATTCCACACGGTAGCTGTGCTATTGGTTGGATTAGGAGCAAATGCGGAGTGTGACAGATTTCCTCGTACACAGCTTGCCCGTAAAACAGCAGAATACGTTATATCGAATATTGACAATGAGGGGATAAAAGCGTACATAAAACTTAATAAAAGTACGAACATCGAGGATTTGACATGTCTTCTCACACGGACCAATAGGTGGTTGAGCGTAGATGAAGTGCCTTAATGCTCATGGCACATGAGAAGCTGCCAGCAGTGATCACAGAAAACTCATACCCAATTTAGAACCTAGAGTGTACTCATTTCCTTATCAAAGCCAAACATTATGACCCTGTTATACCTCTGTAATGTATGTGAAACGTGTAATAATCTCCCAAGTTCTGTTTTTTGTGCAACATATGTACAATAAAACCCACTGAGACAGATATATAGTTGAAGTGTTTTATTTTATTCATATCTGCAAAGTGCATATCATACACAGAGACAAGTAGAAAGAAAGGCAAGTGAATGATATTGACAAGGACAAGCCTACTAGATACCCCCCACTGTCTCCCTAATAGAACTTTGCTTCATTGGGAGCCCTAGGACCCAGACTCGAGTCAGCGTCGTCGTAAAACAAACTGTGGAGAGACGCAGACTGGATACAACTGGGTCTTCGATCAAACTGTGGTCCACTGGCACGCTTATGACCTAGACTCGCGCCAGCATCATCGTAAAACAAACTGTAAAGAGACGTCAGCTGGCTACAACCGGGTCCCTCATTGAAACGGTCTCGAGTGCTGCAACCAGGTACTAGAAGCGCAACAGCATCAGTGGCAGCTGGTGTCGCCCATGTGTGCCTGGGACTGAAGTGTCCGGTATTTGGCTACAACCGGATCCCTCGTTGAAACGGTCTCAAGTGCTGCAACTAGGTACTACAAGCGCAACAGCATCAGCTGCAGCTGGTATCGCCACTGTGTGCCTGGGACCGAAGTGTTTGGATTTAGGTATTCTAGCTCGCTGTGCGTCAACCTGGTGACCCTCGGTCAGATGAGTGTTACCCTTGAACACCTGTAAGAGCTCAGCCTGTTCAGGACATGTATCCAGCACGGGCTCCACTATAATAGCTTTATTCCACAGGAACTGCTGGTTGTGTATTCGGATATAGAAAGGCCCGTAAGGGCGAAGCGTTGCACCTACTGTGCGCAGCTCAATATCTTCGTACTCGTCAGAGCCAAGTATAGTATCCCAAGTGCTGTCAACCGAAGTGGGTTGAGCTGTGAATGAGCATGTGTTGTACACAGTGTGGAGTAAGTGTTCGTCGTTAAGGGTGGCTGGACCATTAGGTGCATTCTGTTTTCGGTCTCATTTCCCTTTGTTCCTTGTGTCCACTTTGAAAAAAGGTGTGTAGCTGTCCAACAACACAGTCCGCACCAAAGCCGGCAGGTACTGAAGTAATCCTAACTGCTCCAGCGTAATGTGGACGGTAGCTAAACCTGCCCCCCCCCCCCCAAGAGAGATTATTGTTGGGACACTCATGTATAGTGTCAGTCAGGCACCTGATCAAGTCCACTCTGAATCCAGACCGCCATCTCCATATCCTCGCCGGTTGTATACACCTCATAGTGAAGCCAAGAACCCTTAAGGATAGTACTTGTACTCGTAATAGGCATTGCAGAACATGGTAGGCAAGCGTGAATTTCTCAGTCTCTGAAATGGTGTTCATTCCATACACGCAGCCTAGATTCCATTCTCCCACAGCCTCACCGACAAACGCCCCTACCACTGACATTTGTGAAAACGGGGTCTTCATCAGCTGCAGGGTGAACGTCCTGGAGACGAAGGGGTGCACCTGGAGAGAGGTGTGCATGTCCAAGACACTTTCTAAAAGCTGTGCATCTCCAGCAAAAACCTTGTGAATCAACAAACCGGCCACGTTTTGAATGGTGCAGACCGCACCCAGGTACAAAGTCTCTGGTCTCTGTGTTTTTAAACATGAGGAGTTTAAGTGCGGTTGCCTGGGTCAAATTTGGGGACTCACTGATTATCAGCTCAACGTGTGTAAACCCTTTCCTGGGAGGCTTCGCTAGATTTACCGTATAGTACGTTTGTGGTTCTCTCCTGCAGCTCAGTATGGTACAAGGAATCCTTTTCTTGTAGACTGTGTTCGTACAGTAGCGCAGTTCACAGTGGTGATGTAAAACGGACTCTATTCCACATTGCCAGGATACACTATGATTCCCCGGGTCAATGCGTATCACTCCTAGAACGGGAGCGAGGTTGTTCGGGGGCACCCACTTGGTTCTAGCCGGTGGCTCGGACAACCCAGAACAAGGGTTAGTTAGGGCCTGGGTGTTTGCGAGTTTAAGTTGAACTGTAGTATCTTTCATCCTGGAGGTAGTGATACCGGGACTGGTGATATATACCATACTCTCGTATTGTGTATATCCAAGTGTCATCAGGTCAGCGATGGTAAACCCTTTCGATCTCCAACGTATATTAGCTTTCAGAAAGTCGGTTTCTCTAGGGGTCGCCTCTCTGTCTTCATGTACTTGCGCAGGTTCTACCATGCTAGCATGATGTGCTAGCTGATTCAATTGTCCTCGGGAGCTAACCACATGCTCAGCCCTCGTCTGGATCCCAAGTTCCGGGTGCGACTATATCATATATCGCTCAGGCTGTTCGTGACTCTGGTTTAGATACTGATGACACTTAACATCCGGTTTGTGCTCGTTGGACTGTGTATGAATCGGTACCGTGAGATCGGCCAACGTCCCAGCTTTGAAATGTTCTGATACAATTCTATTGAGTGTCTCAGGATCATTTTTGTACTGCTCCATGAAAACGCCACGCAGTACATTTGATAGCTCTGTATTACTAGGATGGTCACTTATTTGGGTGTTTGTGTAACACACTTTCTTGTCCCCGGTGCTAGACACCATGTCGGCAGATGTACTCGAAGCTTTGGAATCTCGGGGAGACACCGATGTTTTCAACGCTCCTCCTTTGGCGAGATCCTCAAAGGTAGCTTGATTGGGTTCGGTGTCCCCAGCAATCAGGTGTCCCTCCGTATCGTTGTATAACTGGGGCTCGGTGTCCATATCACAATCGCGCTGGCTACCGTTCCAGGTCAGGTTCGAGTTGTGGTGGTATAGCTCTGTTTCCGTTTTGGTAGATGATGTACCAGACGGGCTAGCGGGCTTTTTAGCCTTCGTATGCGACTAACAGTATTCTCAGCAGGATCACTCTGGTATGTTTTCTGTCCTATTTCAGGGCTAACCCTGTTGTTGGAGCGCTTGATCGTGCATACATATCCCGTAGCACTGTACGAACTCGTGTAGGAGCTGTCCATGGACGAAGTATATAACAAAGCGTTCATGGGCGGTGTCGCATATGCCACTGTCATCGCATTAATGAAACCCTGGTACATCTCGGGGTTAAGTGTAGTGCAACCCTGCTGCCTCGCTCGAATCTCGGACCCTTCCTCTTCCCTGAGCGATTCGATAACGCTCACATTCAGGGGTTCCTGGCAGCCCAGAGCCTGCAGCTTAGTCTTCAGACCCATGGGTGTTCTTGAGTACTCACCCAACCACACATGTGGCACATAGACATTTCTCATGTCCCGGAATCCTGGTCCCTTCGGTCCCAGTCTAGACCACGTATTGTCATCCACCAGACCAGTCATGCAAAACTGGAAAGCGTCGTGGTCGATTGAGGATCCGCCACAGCCCTCGACCTTAGCCAAGCCCACGTCAGGTCCATAGAGTCCTTGAGGGGGTTCGGTCAAGGGCAATCTTGCTGTTTCCCAACTATTCTTGAGCTCATGTCGTTTGTCAAGGACAACATCGTCACTCTCAACGTGTGCGTACAATATACACAATGCAAGAGTAGCGCACGCTATGCGGAAAGTGTCCTCATCCTCGACAGTGTTGGTGGACCTATACATCCTTGGTACCGAGACGTATGACAACAAGGATAGCACATCTCTGGTTTAGCTGTTAACAAGGAACGCTTTTGCCAGGTTAGGGTATCGGCTCACTGCCTCAGAGTTCCTGGGAGGTATCTTATGTAGCAGGCACATGTCTCTAAGAGAGCCCATTACCCCAAGGAAGACCTTGTTTATGTACAAAGCCAACCGCATATCCAGAGCTTTGCCTCTCATACCTGCAATCCAAGACCCAAAGGTCTGCCATTGCGCATCTAGAGTCGTTACGATGTGCACCCTTACCGCTTTAGGACCGCCCACGTGCTCCAACACAACGCAATCAAGCCTGGGTTCTAGCGGGCTGCAGCAGTCCATCCATTTCGCATCAACACTGACCTGACCCGCATGACGAAGCATAGCTAGTTGCGTGTTGCACACCCTGACAGCACAATTTAGAATGTCTTCAGCGTGCACCTTTGGGATCAAGACACTCAACGAGTACGTAGACACTTGACCGGCAGACAGTTCAGCTATTCTGGGTGACAGCTTGAGATCCTCAGAGTACGTGACTGTCTTGCTCGGATGTATTTCGTGGCATAGGCAGTTTCTTAACAGGAAGGTGTACAGGGGTTCGGGTTGTCTGGTAGCAAAACTCTCATTCCTGGGGCTCCATGTGGTGGTATCGGTGCTCAGTCCGAGATACGAAGGGATAGACAATGTAACTTCCCTGGACCCTCGTCTGTTTAGAAATCTCCCCCATAGGTGTAGGAACCGAGAATAATCATTTATTTCTGCAAATGTGCTATTTGCGTCTTCTTTGAGCTGTTCGAACACAGCTTGCAATACTGTGTTTTGCATCGGGGGACTTGTGAAAAGAGTAAGGTTTGTGCTGCACGAGTTCCAAAAACAACAGAACAAAGTAGGGAGTGTGCATAATAGCCAGGTGCTCCAAGCACCGTAGGTTCAGGTCTCTGTTCGGGAGCCCACCCTGTTTGGTTTTGGCGGCCGAGCAAACGTTCTTATACTTAAACTCCCCGGACACTACTGTCACCCTTATGTGCGTGCACAGTATGCAAGCATCCGCTGTGCTATTCCAGAAAAACGTACTGAGCCCCATGGGCCCCGGTGTGTTTTCTGGGTGGTAGTAAAAGTCATGATGTCGGTGTGAAACAGGTGGAGAGCGCACAGTCCGTTCTTGACCCTGGTAGCTGTACAAGTAGCTGATGGCATCCTCTGTGGTTTTGAATGTTCCACAATGGTCC
>JACXGI010009823.1:0-29262 GCA_016801175.1 Esox masquinongy | reverse complement strand
GCATTGCTGCAGTACTTCAGGCAAAAGGAGCCCCAACTAAGTATTGAGTGCTGTACATGCTCATACTTTTCATGTTCATACTTTTCAGTTGGCCAACATTTCTAAAAATCCTTTTTTTGTATTGGTCTTAAGTAATATTCTAATTTTCTGAGATACTGAATTTGGGGTTTTCATTAGTTGTCAGTTATAATCATCAAAAGAAATAAACACTTGAAATATATCAGTCTGTGTGGAATGAATGTATACATTATACAAGTTTCACTTTTTGAATGGAATTACTGAAATAAATCAACTTTTTGATGATATTGTAATTTTATGACCAGCACCTGTATATTAGGCAGGTGGTCTAATGTTATGGCTGATCGGTGTATGTCATCTGAGTGTTTAAGCATAAATGAGCTTAGGAATGTGTGTGTATATGTATATTGAGAGACCACTGCACCTTTTTCTTTCCTTTCCAAAAAGGTTGAAAAGGAAGGTTTTGAGTTCTTTGAACAGAAGGGTTAAAATTAAGAGATCACTGCAAATTGAATGCTTCAGTTCCTCACTCAAAACTTTCCTTTTCAACTTTTTTGGAAAGGAAAGCAAAAGGTGCCGCGGTCTCTTAATTTTTTCTTGACCTGTATACATATATACAGTGGATATAAATAGTCTACACACCCCTGTTAAAATGCCAGGTTTTTGGGATGTAAAAGAATGAGACAAAGATAAATCATGTCAGAACTTTTTCCACCTTTAATGTGACCTATAACGTTTAATTATAACCTATAACAATTCAATTGAAAAACAAACTGAAATCTTTGAGGGGGAAAAATAAAAAATAAAAAACTCACAATAACATGCTGTGTTGTTCCACCATTGGGGTGCCACAAAAAATAAGTGTTTTCAAGGGCTGGGAAGGCCAGCTTCACCTTGAAAGAAAGACAGCAGAGTCCCTACTGAATTTCAGAAAACATATTAAACCTTTTTACTTACCTTATAAATGTAAATCCATATCCAGCTATGTAAAGATGACTTGACTCTAAGTCAGTGTGGATAAGAGTATCTCAAGGACTTAAATGCAAATGTAAAAACACTTAATGTTTCCATTGTGGCACAATGAATGTGTTTGAATGTGCTCTCTCTGTAATAAATATGCTAATATGGATTTATTGGACAGAAGATACCACCCACCCAAAAAGATACATTATCCAGACTAGTATACTGATGTTATTTTAAGTTAGTTTACAGTGTATTAAAGCCTTTTATAACATGCTTACAGACATTTTCATATGCATTGATATTCATGGTGATGACTCTAAAAAATAACTGAAAACTTGGGTGAACTATACTACTGTGCCACTTCAACAAGGACCCTAAGACCACGAGGAGTAAAGTAGTCTTTTAAAATCCCCAAAATCAACCCCAATATTGTAAAATAGGAATGGAGTTCTCTTTTCTTTTTAATTCTCCTAACATGACCCGGTTTCTCCTTGCACAAAAATGTAATTTTAAGAGGAAAAACTGTCATAGTGATTGAGCCTTTTAGAGAATTGTGTTATCAGCAGACTAATGAAAAACATTTAAAAAAAATTATTAAGCAAACAATCGATTTAAAGTCAATATATAAATAGTTAATTAAATAAATATATTATTTTAAGTGGCACATTATTAGAAAGTCTTTTTTATAATGCCCCTTTTCATATTGCGAATATTATTATTATTATTATGCGAATATTATTATTCGCATGACATAAGTTGACACAAAAATGTGAAAGAAATAACATTAACATTAAAATGACAAAGTGTATATCTACCCAATGGCAAAATGGTGGATTGCAGGAAATTTGCTGTAAAAAATGTCTCTCTCCTATGGCATTCAAATAGACTTCTGAGATGTCTGACTTTTGTTATATTTAACAATTTTCTCTCTGCCCCAAAGCAATCTTTGCCGGACCGTGTATGCGGAGCTGGCCAAGAAGAGCAAATGTCTTTTACTAAGTGAATGAGTGAGTGAGTGACCGACCGACCGATCGACCACCCCTTTTAAAATAGTGTAGTGGTTAGAGATGTGGACCTGCAACCAATTGGTCCCGCGTTCAAATCTTGTTACTGTCAAAGCAAATTATGCATTAGGATTTGTTTCTGGATAGATAAAAACTTAGCTGGCAACAACCTTCAGTAGCTGCGTTATAGAAAGACTAAAATTAAACTGTTCACGGTTATATTGCGACTATTTCTGGTGGATTTTCGAAGTACGCATCTGTGCATGCTTTTTGGGTCAGGATAGACAAAAACTTTGCTGGCTACAACCTTCAGTGGCTACAACATTCAGTAGCTACGTTATAGTAAGCCTAAAATAAAACTGTTTATATTGCGACTGTTTCTGGTGGATTTTCGAAGTACGCATCCGTGAATGATTTTTGTGGTAATATAGGCTAGATAAAAACTCATTGGGAAGTAAAAGAGTAGGAGTTTCCACGATTCTCTCGTCTTTTCACTTGACGAAAAAGTCAGTTATCGTCACCTATATTGATAGTTATTGTATCAATGTCATTCACGAATGAAAGAAAAACCAACATTTTTGTGCCATGAAATAACTTTTGCTGTGTTAAGATCATATTCAGTCTCGCTAGAAATTGCTCAAATCTTATGACTATTCCAAGAAGTAAGTTAGATACTAGTCTATTACTGGCTAATAAGCTGTTAAAACAGCCAGTAAGGGCAACAACATTTATCACTTTTAATTGCGGGCCGGCTGAACTAGGCTTGCCTGGTTCCTTTTCTGGTTTTATAATTGCAGGAAATTATCTGTAAAAGAGAACCATTTTGTCTCTCTGCATAATGGTAAAATTTGTAGTATTGTATAAAATTTGTTAGTAAATTGTAAAATTGAATTGTGAAATGTTTACAATAACTGGGAATTTGTTGTATAGTTGAATAACAGGAAGTACTAGTGCCGAGTAAAGATCATAGGGTAAAATCTGTACATAAAGAGATAGAGATTTGGCAACCACATAGATAAAGTAACAGCAAAATATATGGTGATGATGATGATACGCTTCATTTATACAAATTATGTTGAGTGTAACTCAGAGTTTTTAGTGTGTGTGCACCTGTAGTCAATAGCAAAGGGATAGTGCCAGAAGGTGCATGTGGATAATGCAAATAGACCAGATAGCAACTTGATTAATAATGTGTCAATCTTATTTAAAAGTCTTATGACCTTGGGATTCCACTCCAATGTTAAGCATGCATACACTGTGCAGATCACTCCTGAGGTTACTTAGTGATGTTTCCTCCAGATTTTGTCGGTCAACACACATTGACCTGAGGGTCATGTGTGTTGGATTTGCTACAGTGGCGATGGCGCTCCTCTGTCCTATATGTGCTAGGCCTTCCACAGAGCCTTCCCATTAGGCCACGGTGCGTTGCCGGGGACAACATCAGCATAACTACAGGCTCCAGGAACACATTACAAGAGCTGGACAGCATTGCCTCAGTCCTCCAGGGAACATTCTTCTTCAGCACAAAACCCACAAAATGTGAGACATTGTAGGGGGCGTAGCACACCACAAACACAGCCAGAGTGGAAAGGGCCACTGCCAAGACACGCCTCTTCCCCAAGGCAGGCAGGGAGGAGTGCCACACCAGGGCCACACAGCGCAGGGTGCAGGAGGCGGTCACGGCCAATGGCAGCAGGAAGAGGAGGAGTCCCATCTCCAGGCGCAATGGCAGCAAGAATTCCAGCTGGTCGTCAGTGAAGTTATCAAAGCAGGCAGACATGTTTGAGGTGGATGTATACACGAAGCTGCCCCCATCCTCCACTGCCAGGCCCAGACCCAGGTGTAGCAAAACCACAGCCCACAGGGCAGCGCTGATGAAGCAGGAGATTCGTCCACTCCGGTACAGCTTGTAGCTGATAGGGAAGGCGATGCTGAGGTAGCGGCCAACTGTCACGGCCGTAATGAAGAGGCAGCTGCCGTAAATTGAGGAGAACAGGAAGAAGTTGTAGACAGGACAAAGGAATAACGGAAGAGCCCAATTCTGATGAATAGTCTCCAGGGCCTTGACTGGCAGCCATGATACCAGTGCCAGATTAGCCAGGCACAGGTTCAGAGCATAGATCACGTTTGGCGTGGCTCCCCGCTTGCGAGCCTTCCGGATGTACATGAACAGCACCAGCAGGTTTGAGGGCAGACCCAGCATGAAAGTGAAGGAGTAGACAATGAGAGAGACAAAGATCTTGGTGGACAATTGCATTGCTTCAGCTGACACCTCCTCAAAAGTTCAGGAGCATAAGGGGAACTGCTGTAGATTTGACTTTTGTCTGTCTCAAATTTTCAGTAAAATTCTTGAAAGATGGGTAGATAAAACAAACCTGTCCTATAGCATGTAGATTGAACGTGGGTTCTCTTGAATCTGCTTGGCAAAAAAATCACAAAGTACACAGAGTAAATCATCAGAGTATGTGCTTATCCTCTTCTCGACAGTAGGCCTCTAACTTCCATGTGTAGACTGTATTCCTCTTGCGAAGACACAACATGCATCAATAATGCAAAAATTTTACTGTTGCAAACTCCTGTCTTTCCTCCACAGACAGGCTTGGCTTTGAGCAAGACTGAAGGATGAGGCAGAGACAAGTCTTTGGTGACTGTACTATAGATAGGGCATGGTTGTGATACTAGAGCGTATATGTTTGTGTGGGCACGAAAAGGCGGGGCACAGTATGACTAGTAGACAAATATACCGAGGTAGCAACTCAAGCAGAAGTATATGGCATTTAGAAGGCACCCAAGCATCTTAATGGTCTCCAGGTTGGTAGACAACAGCCAGGCAGCATCTGGGCCATTTAGTGAAATGATTCAGAATAATTGGGCTTTTCAGAAAAAGCATGGCCATCCGCCTACATCTCAGCCACTCTAACTGAACTTCAGAAAAAGGCAGTAAAATCATAAAAGTGTTACAGATGATGGAAACTGCGTGGGAGAAGGGTAGTTTAAGGTTTAAGGTTCGGGTGTCTACTTTGCAGCATGAGTTTTTTTGTATTTTTGCTTTATACAGGGGGATTTTTTTGTTTTTGTTTTTATGTGTGCATTTGGGTGTGTATGTGACGCAAATTAGTTTGCATAAGAGAGATACAACATTAGATAGTGGTTGGAGTGTAATATCTTTGATGAGTAAAGGATGACTGTGGAGTGACCGCATATAAAGAACCCACAATTTTCCATGAAAATAAAATCTGATTTCTAAAATAACAAGTACAATATGTTATGGCCGTATTGATTCAAATGATTCAAGTGTGATATACTGTATTACATGATTAAAAAAAATTCTGGAATTTCTCTAAATTGGTTCTGCTTATTTTACTTAAAATGAAATATATCGTGGCTGTAACGTCATAATATATATTCTTCTGCTTCTGCTTTTTTGATTGTGAGATATTTTGCTGAGTTGATACAATGTTCTTTCCAATAAGTTCCAATAAGTCTAATCGGCATCTAAAAGTAAATGTACCGATATTATACAGTCACATGCCTACTGAATGAAATAGCCTATCGAAATGACATGCTGCTTATGTTGTGTAGATTGTTGTGTACCTTGACTTGCTCGCTTTGTTATTTAATTTTTTCACCTTTCCTTCCTGCTGCACACATTTGCAACATGGCCAAACCCTGACTTTCTACACTGTCATATAAAATGTAACTTCGTATCTTACACAGCCTGACTTCCATACACTCTAACTATTGTCTCCTTCACCAACGAGTTAAAAAGGTTCTACGCACGCTTCGACAGAGACAACAAAGAGCCAGCCATTAAAGCTGAACTCCCCCCAGACAACCCTCCCCCAGACTATCCACCGTTGAGTGCAGGATGAATGCACTCGACGGTGATGGTATTGATGACATCCCCGGGCGTGTGCTTAGAGCATGTGCCGGGCTGCTGGCGAAGGTCTTTACTGACATTTTCCTCCTGTCACTGACCCAGGCAGTTGTTTCAATGTGCTTCAAGACCGCAAGCATTGTGCCAGTGCCGAAGCAGTCGACTCCGTCTAGTCTGAATAACTTCCGACTTGTCACACTCACCCCCACGATCATGAAGTGCTTTGAAAACTAGTTCTGGCCCACCTTAAGTCCTGCCTCCCCCCAACACTGGATCCCTACCAGTTTGCCTACCGGTCAAACAGATCTACAGAGGACGCCATCTGTACAGCTTTACACTCTGCCCTGACCCACCTGGACTTAACCAACACCTATGTGAGAATGCTATTCATAGACTTGAGCTATGAACAGCTAAAGTCTGCATTCAGCATGGTCATCCACTCTAGGCTTGTCAACAAACTCCATGACCTGGGGATCAGCACCTCTCTCTGCAACTGGACTTCGGACTTCCTAACCAACAAACCCCAGTCTGTCAGGTTAGACAACTTCATCTCCTCCACCCTGATCCTGAACACTAGGCTGTGTGCTGAGCGCCCTCCTGTACTCCCGCTTCACCCACGACTGCGTTCCTGTACACAGTTCCAACACCATCGTCAAGTTCGCAGATGACACCACGGTGGTAGGCCTGATCAGTGACAATGGCGAGTCAGCCTACAGGGAGGAGGTCAAGCACCTGGCGGCATGGTGCACTGACAACAACCTGACCCTCAACGAAAAGAAAACCAAGAAACTCATTGTGGATTACAGGAAGTCTAAAGGCTGCAGTCACACCCCAGTTCTCATCAATGGCACTGAGGTGGAGTGTGTGTCCAGCTTCAAATTCCTGGGTGTTCACATCTCCAAGGACCTCTCCTGGACCCTCAACACCTCAGCCCCGGTTTAAAAGGCACAGCAGCACCTGTACTTTTTGAGGAGGCTGAAGAAGGCCCATCTATCCTCCAAGATCCTTGCGAATTTTTACCGCTGCATTATCGAGAGCATTCTGACTAACTGCGCCACAGTGTGGTTTAGCGGTTGCTCCGTAGCCAAATGGAAGGCCCTGCAACGGGTGGTGAAAACCGCCCAACACATCACTGCTGCCCTGCTCCCAGCCATTGTAGACCTCCAGCACAAGCGGTGTCAGCACAGGGTGCACAGCATCATCAGGGACCCTTCACATCCATGCCACAAACTGTTTGCCCTCCTACCATCAGGCAGGCGGTACAAGTCTCTTCTTTTCCACACCAGCAGGCTCAGAAACAGTTTCTTCCCATCTACTGTAACCTTGCTGAACTCTGTGACCCATCACTAACCATACCCCCCAGCCTCTCTGCGACCTTGTTGCACTACTCCTTTTGTACTACCGGACTCTGACACTGCCTTGCAAAGTCTGATAAGGTTTTCAGTTGTTACAGGTACGTGTCTACCTCAGGAACCTCATTGCTGCTATCTCTGCATATGCTACCTTACTCCTTCAAATTGCCTCGATTGCACATTTAGAATACCATTTAGAATTGCCATTTGTACCCACACAACTATTTATCCCACTTGTAACATACACTATACTTAATACTTGTAAATGTTCTGCCCTCCTCTATTTGCCTTAATTGCACATTTAGTACATTCTACATATAATACACATATACTTAATACTTGTACATTTTTAATACTTGTACAGTTATTTCCCCACAATGTCAGAAACAAAACACATTTTCACACTGCATTAATCACAAATAAATCACACAGAAAAGAGCTCTGACCTAGACTTTTTGTATCTCATACGTGTGTGAGCAGGTAAAAGATGTGTGGTTATGGGACTCCTGGGTGTGGTTAGGGGGATCTCCTTATCTGCATCTTAGTTCAAGCGAAATGTGTTTTTTATTTCAAGCTACAATATATTTTATGGAGGATGCATGTTGTGTTGGGCAGGCTATCATTACATGGCTACCTTTCACCTTTTGCAGCTTTTAAATAGAATGGCAGGTCATTAGCTTGAATGGGAGCTAGGTTAGGATAGAATGTTGATGGTATCAGAACAATGGACATTTAAGTGTGAGGTATTTTATTTAACCTTTTCATTTTAGCAGGGGAGGTTGTGCTGAGACAAAAGGTCTCTTTTGCAGATTACCCCTGCACTGACACAAGTAATACACCCCCATCCAAAAAAAACATAATTCATAAGACACACATTCTTCATGGAAATATTCCTTTATCATCATATTGAGTTGCCCTAGAGGCACCAATATATTCACTTTAAAGTGATCTTGGAATTTATTCCAAATGTGAGGTGCTGAAACAAAAGTGAATCTACCTAAATCGGTGGATATTAAAGAGAGAGATATTTGCATATCTGTATGTCAGCAGAGAGATAATGTAAGTTGATAATTTATGCAGGAGAGCCTTGTATAAAAAAGTGTGAACTGCATTAATCTTAGTGACTTCAAAGAGGGCCAGACTACCTTCTAAAAGAGAGCAATGTTGTATACTGAAACAATCATTTGTAATAAAACGTAATGATAATCTACGTTAAGTGGTTTTAACAGAGGTCGAAGCATTCATAAATATAATATAATCAATAACCGGCATGAAAGTGAACTTAACAATTTGCTTTCTGCTAGATAACGTAAGGCATGACCTATTTATATATAGAAAGCACATTTTCATCCTAAATTTAATTTTCATCCTAAGTTCATATGCATGTTTTTTTAAAGGAAAGATTTTAATCTATCCAAATACCCAAGTATCTGTATGCAGAAACATGTTCAATATGAGCACCGTGGAGAGAAATCAAGCACAAATTCACCGGCACCTTTTTAATATTAAGAAAATAACATACATTTATTTTTTTCTGATTTTAACAAAAACAGATATCTGTAGGGTATTAAAGGCAGACTGTAGTCCATAAAGAGCCTGGTCAACAAATGGAGCAGTAGCACTTATTTAACAAGACAAAGCTTCTGACAACACACAGATGTGACAGATGGAAAGCACAGAAAGTCAGTGTTTCTTTGGTAAATGATGGCAGACAGCATTGTTAACATGAGCAAAACAAAATAACATTCACCTGAAGCAGTGTGAGATGGGATGGTGATATTGAATGTATGCAATAAGAATTGTATATGGATGTGCATGGGTAACTTCATAACTATGGTATAAGTTATTTTTTGCTGCCCTTGTAACTGCAAAAAGCTAAAAAAATATGTTTCTCTTTCCTCCTTTCTAAAAGATACCATCTGACATCAACAAACACGTTTGAAAACATACGATTGAGCAAGGCTGTGTTTGCGTTTTATTATCAATTACTCACTTTCCTGTGGGTGTATACTCAGGTTTTTATCTAGCTGCCTTCTTGCATGAGGCAAAGGACACAGCCTAACACTCACCATACCCATGACCGAATCAAAACAACCTCTTGAATTGCATCGCAAGTTCTCTACATAATATAAAACTATATACATTACCAGTCAAAAATGTTAAACCATACACATCAAGTGAATTGATAAGTCTGTCCAAACTTTGGACTGGTTCTGTATTGTTGATCAAATGAAGTGCACTACAAAAATGAAATAGGATGGAAATTGGGATGCATTCTTGGTCAAACAATGCCTCAACAGGATAAACAGTGTAATTAATTATATTACTCAATAAACATGCTGACCTTAAATAACCACAAATCAGATGTGCATCTGAAACATTTTCACTTTTAGAGGTGCAATCCACCTCCCTCAGAAACTGGATATGTAGGTCAACCTAAGCATCATTTCTGATTATTCTTAAGATTTATTGTCTTGCTATTGTATGATTCTGTTGACAAGTAAGAGACTGTGAAATATAGAGGAAAGTGTGCTATTTATTTATTTAATTAATGCTGTTGCTCAATACACATAGAGAAAACTTAAACAAGTACAACTAAGATATAATATCTTAAAGACATGCTGTTGTGACAAGAACAGTAGGGGTTGCAGGAAGCATATGCAGAGTTTCACAATGTGTTGTATTTATTTGTGGCTTTTCAAAGGAGCTTCTAAGGTAAAGATGGTGGTGAAAAGGTGTTACAGCTCTACAGTACTGTGCAAAAGTCTTAGGTCAACAAATACATATTTTGAAAGCCATTTATCTGTGCATTAAGACATATTAGCACTGTGTAAAGTGTATTTTCTAATGAATAATTTTAGCACTTTGATTAGTCCTTCAGGGTTCCTGTTGTTCTGTGTACCTGATGCACTACGAATGACAATAGCTAGTTCTTCCATGGTCAATGTGTTTTCCTCTACTGCATCCAGGCACATTGTAAAGAATGGAAGGCTCCTTTTTCTGTGTATTTATGGAAGACTAGGCCTTGGGCCTAGCAGACACCATTTGAATAAGTCTCCCTTTTTTGGAGAACACATGGACTGCATGGGCAACCGACATTCTATGATTATCTACATGTCTCCTGGATCTATGACTGTGTGCAACTTGCATTCATGGCTACATCATGGCAAAAGCTATTCTTTGTATGTGCATTCAGCAAGGAATAGTTGTGTCATCTGTGTGGTTGGAAAGTAATATAACAATGAAACTTCACAATGTAAGGGCAGAGCAACTCATGACATAACTCTGTGCTGGTCTCCATACCCATATACTCTATCGTTCAAAAGTTTTGGGTCACTTAGAAATGTACTTGTTTTCCATTAAAACATACATGAAATTAGTTTGAATAGGAAATACAGTAAAATGAATAGGAAATATAGTCATTGACAAGGTTAGAAATTATTTTTGATTGAAATAGTAATTGTGTCCTTCAAACTTTGCTTTCGTCAAAGAATCCTCCATTTGCAGCAATTACAGCCTTGCAGACCTTCGACGTAGCTGTCAATTTGTTGAAGTAATCTGAAGAGATTTCACCCCATGCTTCCTTATGCACCTCCCACAATTTGGATTGGCTTCATGGGCACTTCTTACCATATGGTCAAGCTGCTCCACAACAGCTCAATAGGGTTGAGATCTGGTGCTGGGCTGGCTCCATTATAAACACAATACCAGCTGACTGCTTTTTCCCAAAATAGTTCTTGCATAGTTTGGAGTTGTACTTTGGGTCATTGTCCTGTCATATAGGAGGAAATTGGCTCCAATCAAGCGCCATTCAGTGGGTATGGCATGGCTTTGCAAAATGGAGTGATAGCCTTCCTTCTTCAAGATCCCTTTGACCCCGTACAAATCTCCCACTTTACCACCACCAAAGCACTCCCAGACCATCACATTGCCTCCACCATGCTTGACAGGTGGCATCAAGCACTCCTCCAGCATCTTTTTATTTGGTCTGTGTCTCACGAATGTTCTTCTTAGGGATCCAAACACCTCAAACACTGCAACTCTGACTAGAAGGCCAGTATCCCGGAGTCATCTTATCACTGTTGACATTGAGACTGGTGTTTTACAGGCATTATTTAATGAAGCTGTCAGTTGAGGACCTGTGAGGCACCTGTTTTTTAAACTAGACACTCTAATGAATTTGTCCTCTTGTCTCTTTCTATTCCGGTTAGAGTCAGTTGGCGCTGTTTTGTGAAAGGAGTAGTACACAGTGTTGTACGAGATCTTCAGTTTCTTTGTAATTTCTCACATGGAATAGCCTTCATTTCTCAGAACAAGAATATACTGACGAAGAAAGTTCTTTCAGAAGAAAGTTCTTTGTTTCTGGCCATTTTGAGCCTGTAATCAAACCCACAACTGTTGATGCTCCAGATACCCAACTAGTCTAAAAAAGGACAGTTTTATTGCTTCTTTAATCAGCACCACAGACTGGCATTTGCAAGGCTTTGGATATATTTTTATATCCTTTTCCATCTTTATAAAGTTCCATTACGTTATTATGCAGGTCTTTTGACAGTTCTTTTCTGCTCCCCATGGCTCATTATCTAGCCTGCTCAGTGCATCCACGTGAGAGCTGACAAACTCATTGACTATTTATACACAGACACTAATTGCAATTTAAAAAGCCACAGGTGTGGGAAATTCACCTTTAATTGCCATTTTCACCTGTGAGTGTCGCCTTGTGTGTCTGTAACAGGGCCAAACATTCAAGGGTATGTAAACTTTTGATCAGGGCCATTTTGGTGATTTCTTTTATCATTATGATTTAAAAAGGAGGAAAACAACTATGTGATAATAAATGGCTTCATGTGATCACTATCCTTAAATAAAGTTTTTTTAGTGTGATAGTTTTTTTGCATGATCAGTCATATTTTCAAAATCAATGCCAAAATTTCACAATTTCTGCGAGGGTATGCAAACTTACGCACAACTGTACACTGGAAACGGAGGAACTTAAATATGGACAGTGATTAGGGAAATAGGTGAGGGTGATAAACAACAAAACAAGTATCCGTGATTCAAACGAGGGAGAGAGAGCGTTGGATCTGACATAGACAGTCATCTCGCCAGGACGTGACAATTTTCAGTTAAAAAAGCCTGGAATTAGTGTTATCAGCATTTCATGAATTAAAACAGTGAACTGTGAAACATCCCAAGGAACAAAAGCTGCATTGCAAGCGAAAAACCTACTCCAAAACACTTCCAGCTAAGACTAGTGGTATTGTTTACTTCAAAGAACCTGTCAGTGTTGTATTCCTCAAAGTATTATTTTTATTTTCGCTATATAAATCAAATTTTCAACAGAACTGATACTTCCTATGTTCCTATGTCAATTTTGTTCAATCTGCGTTTTTTTCAAGTTTTAACTTAACTTTATTGACAACCCGGAACAGCCACTTAGTATTCGCTAGCTAAATTTGACATCATCGTCAAATAACAGAGGCTGTAAAATAGTTTGCAGTCGATGCTAGTGCGACAGATAAATTAATTTAGTTTGAAGTGTTGTTTGAGTTAGTTTCCAATTGCAATGCAGCTTTTGTTGCAAAGTTTCAATTCATGAATTTGGACAATGTTAATAACGTTAATTCCAGTCTGGAACAGAGGTGAATAAGGGCTTATCATGAAAAATGACTCCATGGGCCATCAAGAACTACTTAGGGTAAGCGTCATTTCACTTTAATATGAATCTATGTCGAAATATCACTCCATAGAGAAGAGCATTGCAATAGTCTAATTTTGATGTAACAATAGAATGGATTAGCTTTTTGTGCATCTTTTTCAAAAAGAAATCTCAGATTTATGCAATGTTCCGAAGATGGAAAAAAGCTGCACTTATGTTTAATATGTTCATCAAAAGAGAGGTCAGGGTTGATTGTTTTTTGGGATATAACCATTCAATCGTTGAGGTTCACTGAGAGATCTGACAACAAATGTCTTTGTTTTTGTAACAGAGACATGGATGTTCATCATCCTCATTGGTTGCTTAAGCCAAACATTGTCTATAAAAGGATCTGTGTCATGTAAACTAATAGAGATGGTGGTTGCCTGTCATGGAATAAAATCACGTTGTGTTGAGCTCCGAATACTGTCTCGGGTCCAGACCTCTGTGGTTATGAAGTCATTTGAGCGCCTTGTGCTATTTCACCTCAAGAATACACCGACCCTCTACTAGACCCACTGCAGTTTGTCTACAGAGCCAACAGGTCTGTGGACAATGCAGTCAACATGGCTGTTCACTTCATCCTCCAGCAGCTGGACTCCCCTAGAACCTACACCAGAATCCTGTTTGTAAACTTCAGTTCTGGATTCAACACCATAATTCCCGCTTTGCTCCAAGACAAGCTATCCCAACTGGGAATGCCCGAGTCCACATGCAGGTGAATCACAGCCTTCCTGTCCAACAGGAGGCAGCACGTGAGGCAAGGGAAGCACCCCTGACCCCCTGACCATCAGCACCGGCTCCCCTCAAGGCTGCGTCATGTTCCCCCTACTCTTCTCCCATTACACCAACAGCTGCACCTCCAGTCACCACCCTGTCAAGCTCCTGAAGTTTGCGGATAACACCACCCTCATTGGACTTATCTCTGATGGAGATGAGTCTGCCTACAGGTGGGAGATTGACCATCTGGTGTCCTGGTGTCGTCAGAAAAACTTGGAGCTCAACACCCTAAAGACAGTGGAGATGATAGTGGACTTCAGGAGAAACCCAGCTGCCCTTCCCCCCATTGCCCTGGTTGGCTCCCTAGTAAACTCTGTGGAGTCCTTTTGCTTTCTGGACCTCTGTTTAGTCCATCATCACCCAGGACCTCAAGAGGGAGCTGAACATCACCTCGCTTACAAAGAAAGCTCAGCAGAGGATGTACTTCATACGGCAGCTGAAAACGTTTAACCTGCCAAAGACTATGATGGTGCATTTCTACACTGCATTTCTACAAAATCTCTTACATACACAGACAACCCTTAACTGGACAAAATCTTGCTCCCATTTTCTTCAGTAATTTATTAATGCTCATTCTACTGTTTTTATGCTCAGTCCACAGTTCTTATTTGTTTTTATTTCCCTTATTCCTTTTGTATAAATTGTTGCACCAATGACCAGAACAAATTTCTTGTTTGTTCTGAAACGTACTTGGCTATAAAACTCTTTCTGATTCTGATTCGGAATGGAATTAGGACATGAATACGTTTTGAAATATAGCCTATAGCATTTCGATAGAGCTTGATTACGTATCAGAAGCATATAATATTGCTGGCGATGTATTCTATTACTGCTTAGTCAGTAGGAAAAAGTAAAACTTGAAGAAGTAGTAAAATTTATAGTGGACAAAACTGTTACGATGAGGGAAAAAATTATTTGATCCCCTGCTGATTTTGTAAGTTTGCCCACTGACAAAGAAATGATCAGTCTATAATTTTAATGGTAGGTTTATTTGAACAGCGAGAGACAAAACAACAATAAAAAAATCCAGAAAAACCCATGTCAAAAACGTTATAAATTGATTTGCATTTTAATGAATGAAATAAGTATTCGACCCCTCTGCAAAACATGACTTAGTACTTGGTGGCAAAACCCTTTTTGGCAATCACAGAGGTCAGATGTTTCTTGTAGTTGGCCACCAGGTTTGCATACATCTCAGGAGGGATTTTGTCCCACTCCTCTTTGCAGATCTTCTCCAAGTCATTAAGTTTTCGAGGCTGACGTTTGGCAACTCGAACCTTCAGCTCCCTCCACAGATTGTCTATGGGATTAAGGTCTGGAGACTGGCTAGGCCACTCCAGGACCTTAATGTGCTTCTTGAGCCACTCCTTTGTTGCCTTAGCCGTGTGTTTTGGGTCATTGTCATGCTGGAATACCCATCCACGACCCATTTTCAATGCCTTGGCTGAGGGAAGGTGGTTCTCACTCAAGACTTGACGGTACATGGCCCCGTCCATCGTCCCTTTGATGCGGTGAAGTTGTCCTGTCCCCTTAGCAGAAAAACACCCCCAAAGCATAATGTTTCCACCTCCATGTTTGACGGTGGGGATGGTGTTCTTGGGGTCATAGGCAGCATTCCTCCTCCTCCAAACACAGCAAGTTGAGTTGATTGCCAAAGAGCTCGGTTTTGGTCTCATCTGACCACAATACTTTCACCCAGTTGTCCTCTGAATCATTCAGATGTTCACTGGCAAAGTTCAGACAGGCCTGTACATGTGCTTTCTTGAGCAGGGGGACCTTGTGTGCGCTGCAGGATTTCAGTCCTTCATAGCGTAGTGTGTTTCCAATTGTTTTCTTGGTGACTATGGTCCCAGCTGCCTTGAGATCATTGACAAGATCCTCCCGTGTAGTTCTGGGCTGATTCCTCACCATTCTCATGATCATTGCAATTCCACGAGGTGAGATCTTGCATGGAGCCCCAGACTGAGGGAGACTGACAGTTTTTTGTGTTTCTTCCATTTGCGAATAATCGCACCAACTGTTGTCACCTTCTCACCAAGCTGCTTGGCGATGGTCTTGTAGCCCATTCCAGCCTTGTGTAGGTCTACAATCTTGTCCCTGACATCCTTGGACAGCTCTTTGGTCTTGGCCATTGTGGAGAATTTGGAATCTGATTGATTGATTGCTTCTGTGGACAGGTGTCTTTTATACAGGTAACAAGCTGAGATTAGGAGCACTCCCTTTAAGAGTGTGCTCCTAATCTCAGCTCATTACCTGTATAAAAGACACCTGGGAGCCAGAAATCTTTCTGATTGAGAGGGGATGAAATACTTATTTCACTCATTAAAATGCAAATCAATTTATAACATTTTTGACATGCGTTTTTCTGGATTTTTTTGTTGTTATTCTGTCTCTCACTGTTCAAATAAACCTACCATTAAAATTATAGACTGATCATTTCTTTGTCAGTGGGCAAATGTACAAAATCAGCAGGGGATCAAATATTTTTTTCCATCACTGTATATCCAACCAATGTGGTGGACTTCAGCCAATCAAAATATTGATATCTCTGGAAATCGATCACATGACATCCAATTATCAGTTCCTCTGGTAGCTATATAGAATACCTGTCACTTACATCACATAGCAATCAACACATGATACCCGCAGTTATACCCACAGAGGAGGATCATGATGAGGATGAAGACGGTGGAGCTGAGTGCGAAGAGCCTATCCATCAAAGACAGTACCAGTATGATGCAGGTTTTCAGACTTGTGAACGGTAACTTTTTGAACACTTTATTTTAATTATTTATGGTTTTACATTTTTCTTTATCCTCATTTGATTAATTGCATTAAATTACATTTACATCCACTCATGCACTTATTATATAATTTTTCTAAATAAATTCTAAATCTAAGTCTAAATCCAAACTGTTTTGATAATTGTTATTTGTTCAATTGCCTTAATATTAACTGTTAGCAATCAGTCCTCGCATGTTGAGGGAGGCGCTACAGTATTTCACAAAAACAGTAAAGTGCCTGTTACGGTGGAATGCTAATGCAAATTCTGAAGACAGATCTATGGATATACCAGTAGTTGGTACTGCAGATCAACCTGAGAAAATTCGAGACTAAGAAGAGTGAACTTAATACAGGACATGCTTACTGAATTTCAAGATCCAAATATCATGAACACTGCACTTGTTGTGGTTGTGAGTTCTGTTACGTTTGGTTTTTGTTCTTGAATATAGCCCGTTATGTTTGGTTTTTGTTTGTGTTCTTACATGCAGCCTGTCCTTGTCCTTATTGTTTCCACCTGTGCCTTGTGTGTTCCCTCGTTGTGTCTCTATTTATAAGTTCCTCCTGCCCCAGTGTTTCTTGTTGGTCATTGTCGTTAGTGTGTTTGTTACTGTTGCCTGTTCCTGCTGTTTGTGCCTTTTGTTTTTTCTTCAGTAAAACTTCATTAAACTACGTTCGCCCAGGAAAATCTCTGCGCTTGTGTCCTACCTCCCAGCGAATGCGTGACACTGGTGGTAAGATTTGTTAATGAAAGTGGAGTTGATGCATCAGGAATCACACAAGATGCTTTTGCTGGTTTCTGCTTTCTTTAAAAATTGTACAGAGGGTGAGAGAGAGAATTCCAACACTCCATTCTGAATACGGATGTAAGCAGTGGGAAGCTAGTGGCCGAATTCTGGTGAAAGGACTTCCCCATTCGTCTCTCAATATCCTTTGTGGTAGCGTTGGTACATGATGAGTCCAATGTTATCCCAGAGATGCTTATGGAATCATTCTTAAGGTTACTAAGCATGTAATAAGTAAATGTAATTGCAATGATCTGCTTTAGTATTAAGCACATCTTTAGACAGATTAAATCCCTCCCGTCCACAGTCCTCCTTTGCAAACAACCTTCCATTCAATCCTAAAACCTAAATTCATCCCTCCAGCCACCTTCCATTTGCTAGCAAAAGCTTCATTCATCAGTCCACACACTCTCCCAATCTCATTCCATCCTTACATACACTTGAATTATATGAAAAGCAGAGTAGCTCATTAATAATAAAAATTACTCAGTTTACATGTAATACAACTTCTGCAAACCCAACAAGAAACTTGCTTTAAAGCTTCTAAAGCATTCTGTTGTTGTAGAATCTTTATTTCTATTGGAGACAATAGAAATAAAGATTTTGTCTTAATGAATATGATTAATTTCCAAGTATGCATATGTTTATAACGTTGAAAAATGAATGTCAATTATGAATAATGCTGTTATTCAAAAGGTACATCACAGATTTTGAGAGGGATATAATCTCCACTGCTGTGGCTGTTACCAGAATACGATGAGGATGAACTTTTGTAAGTTCTTGCCAGAATGGGAAGCCATACCGTTCCTTCAGAGGGTAATATGCGAGACATGATACTCCTTGTTGCCCATAAACAAGACCCATCCAAGACCCAAAGTAAGCACTGCACATGTTGTCCACGACTGCCCGCTCCACTTTGAAAATATTTCGTCCTACTGTCTCTGACAAACCAGAAAAGGAACCAGACAAGCCTAGTTCAGCCAGCCAGCAATTAAAATTGATAAACATTGTTGCCCTCACTGGATTTTAACTCAGGTCTCCCACGTGAGAGGCACTGTCTTTAGTCACTGTACCACAGCACTGCTTGTTTGGCCAGTGGCTAGACACCATTAAGCATTGTGTTAAACTGACTAACGTTTCTTATTAAGTTTACCTCCACCACAAATAGCGTCTATGAACTGTATGGCTTCTGCCACTGGCTGTTTTAACGGCTTATTAGCTAGTAATAGGTTTACTAGTATCTACTAACTTCCTAGGAATAGTCATAAGAATTGAGCAATTTCTAGCGAGACTCAGGATGAACTGTTCCCTGTCAAAGCTATGTCATTTCATGGCACAAAAACATTCGTTTTTCTTTCATTCATGAATGACATTTATACAATAACTATAGGTCAGGATAACTAACTTTCTCGTCAAGTGAAAAGACGAGAGAATTGTGGAAACCCAACTCTTACTGCCCAAGCGGTTTTGATAAAGCCTATATTATTACCCCCAAAATTATGCACAGATGTGTACCTTTGAAAATCCACCAGAAACAGCCGCAATATAACTGTAAACAGTTTTAGTTTAGGCTTACTATAACCTAGCTACTGAATGTATGTAGCCAGCTAAATTTTGGTCTATCCTGACCCAAAAAGCATGCACGGATGCGTACTTTGAAAATCCCCCAGAAATAGTTGCAATATAACCGTAAACAGTTTAATTTTAGGCTTACAATAATGTTGATACTGAAGGTTATAGCCAGCGAAGTTTTTGTCTATTCGGTACAAATCGAAATGCATACTTTGTTTTGACTGTGGAGATTCGATCACAGGACCTATAGCTTGCAAGTCCGCTAACCACTACACCATTTAACAAGGTAAGTCACTCACTCACACAGTCACTCAGTCAGTCAGTCAGTGAGAGACATTCGCTCTTCTTGTCCGGCTCCGCTTACGCGGTCCGGCAAAAAGACTTGTATGGAATCAAAAAGCCTACACACAAGAATGTGGTTGACATCCTGTCTGCTGATGTGACAGACTTTGCTCAGAACCAAACTATGCAGTTTCTGAAGTTGTTTATCAGGTCACTTGATAGTGAGAAACTTACAAAATGTTTACGTTTTGTCACTGGGTCTGATGTGGTGTCTCGATACGGTTAGAATAGAATTCAATCAGGGGACTGCAAAGATGTCCCGTAGCCCACACCTGTGGGCCACTCTTGCAGGTCCCAAGCAAATACAGCAGTTACACAGACTTCCGTCATGAGTTCAACAATGTTCTTAATGATCAATGCCTCTCACTCGACATGTTGTAACTTGATTCATGAAAGGTGTTTTCATGAGAAGTTACAAAAGAAACTTGAAATTTTGCAATATTGATAGTTTATGGATTAATTATAAGGTAGAGATTTAGATTCCTCTTGTGGGGTTATTTTTTCAGTTAAGCACTTGATACATGTACGTGCATATTCTTTATCATTTTCCAAAGTTTCACATGCATCATCGTTATAATTCTGAATCCACTCCTCCCATTCTGCATTTTGTAATGAATAACATTTCTTTGGGAAACATTTTTTTTTATACAAGATGAAGGGAAGGATATTTCATATGTTTTGTCTTCTGTGGCAATAAATGTTATTACAGTATTTGCAATACATGCTTGTATTGACTCTCTTTATATGAACACAACACCATGTCACATGTTTGAATATGTTTAATGTTATAATACGCTACAAAGGCCTCCACAACTCCGTCCCTGCCCAGTGGACCTGGTGGAAGAATGTCCAAGCAGATAAGAGGGTGGGGGTGTGAGATGGGCTAAGTTCTGAAACCATTCCTGACATCATGCCTAGACTCAGTGTAAAATTAGTCACTTTCTTTGTGTGTGTGTAAATATAATATACACACCGATCAGCCATAACATTATGACCACTGACGGGTGAAGTGAATAACACTGATAATCTCGTTATCATGGCACCTGTCAGTGGGGTGGGATATATTAGACAGCAAGTGAACATTCAGTCCTCAAAGTTGATGTGTTAGAAGCAGGAAAAATGGGCAAGTGTAAGACCTGAGTGGGTTTGACAAGGGCCAAATTGTGATGGCTAGACGACTGTCAGAGCATCTCCACAACTGCAGCCCTTGTGGGGTGTTCCCGTTCTGCAGTGGTAGTACCTACACTATCAAAATCACAATCTGAGCGGCCAAGGCTCATTGATGCACATGGGGAGTGAAGGCTGGCCTGTGTGGTCCAATCCAACAGACGAGCTACTGTAGCTCAAATTGCAAAGCTTAATGTTGGTACTGATTGAAAGGTGTCAGAACACACAGTGCATCGCAGTTTGTTGCGTATGGGGCTGCGTAACCGCAGACTAGTCAGGATGCCCATGCTGACCCCTGTTCAATGCCAAAAGCGCCTACAATGGGCATGTGAGCAACAGAACTCGACCACGGAGCAATGGAAGAAGGTGGCCTGGTCTGATGAATCACATTTTCTTTTACATCACGTGGATAGCCGGGTGCGTGTGCTTTGCTTGCCTGGAGAACACATGATACCAGGATGCACTATGGGAAGAAGGCAAGCCGGCAGACGCAGTGAGATGCTTTGGGCAATGTTCTGCTGGGAAACCTTGGGGCCTGCCATTCATGTGAATGTTACTTTGACACGTACCACCAACTTAAGCATTGTTGCAGACTATGTGCACCCTTTCATGGCAACAGTATTCCCTGATGGCATTGGCCTCTTTCAGCAGAATAATGTGCCCTGCCACAAAGCAAAAATGGTTCAGGAATGGTTTGAGGAACACAACAATGAGTTCAAGGTGTTGACTTGGCCTCCAAATTCCCCAGATCTCAATCCAATCGAGCATCTGTGGGATGTGCTGGACAAACAAGCCCGATCCATCGAGGCCCCACCTCACAACTTACAGGATTTAAAGGATCTGCTGCTAACGTCTTGGTGCCAGATACCACAGCACACCTTCAGAGGTCAAGTAGAGTCCATGCCTTGACGGGTCAGGGCTGTTTGGGCGGCAAAACGGGGACCTACACAATCTTAAGCAAGTGGTCATTATGTTATGGCTGATCAGTGTGTGTGTGTTCTCGTATTTGTGACCAATTTAGGACCACGACTTGTATAAACACCTTCCATATTAGGACCTTTAGACAAGTGAGGACCAAAAGTATGGTCCTCACGAGGACGAGCAGTGGAATAGGTAGCTAATAGCATGCTAATATGCCTGGTTGAAATATGAGCTAAAACTGGTAAGGTTGTCAGGAGGTGGTATTTTTTTTTTGGTGTGTGTGTGTTTTGCAAACTGGTCCCAAGATGGGCGCCCCCTGTGGTCAAGTTTTAAATTGCAGTGTGTATCCCAAATTGAACCAATCGCATGTTATATTACTATACAGTTTATTTTTTATTATCACAATAATGAGCAGTTAAAAAATGTTTTAGACTCAGAGTTTTATGTTTTAATACTATGATTCCCCCCCCTTATCTACACACTATACTCCACAATTTCAATGCCATTTTCTTAAAATATAAATACTAAATTGAATTCTCCACCCCTCTGAGTTAATGTGTTAAAGCATATTTGAAACTAATCACAGCAATTATTCTCAATCTCCCAACTCAGCACATCTAGATTTGTAAATATTTAAATATTTAATTGCAGCAACTCTAATGTTTATGCGTATCTCAACGCATTTTGATAACATGTAAATCTTGTCAGGACAAGGGGAACTTTTTCAACATATTTGCAGCAACACAAACAATATTGGCTAAATATAGGCAAAGATATTGACAAAAGTCACTTTTTCCTGTAGATTTACACAGTTATCAAAACGCCAAGCCGAGGTAAGCCTAATCAAAACACAGACCTTATTTGAAGTGAATCTAAAATTCCATATGGGGTAAACTTATAGTGGAATAATGCAAAAATCTAAACTCAGATTTAGTGGTTAGATGACCAGATTTCTGAATTAAAAACCGGGGAAATTTTTTGGTTTGGCACAACAGTCCAATGAGTTATTATTATTTCTGTGAAATTTAATTTATATAACTTACTACTGGTCAAAAGATTTAGAACACGTCATATTTTTCTATTTTTATTGAAATTGTGACAATTTCATGTTCGATTGTATAAACAGTTGGAGCCAAAAAATACATAATGGAATCGTTTTGTTCTACATTTTTGGCACAGAGTATTCACCTTTTGCAGCCATAACAGCTGAACACACTTGTGGCATTCTTTCTACAATGGAAATCAAATATTGTTCACAAAGTTCTTCCCAACACTGTTGCAGAAGTTCCCATAAATGTGCTGGTTGCTTTGCTTTCACCCTTCTGCCCCAAACCTGCTTGATTGGGTGTAAGTCTGGAGACTGTGCTGGCCATTCCATGATTTGAAGCCTACTGTTTTGTTCTTTTCTTCTAAAGTTGTTCTGACAAAGCCTGGAGGTATGTTTTGTGTCATTATCCTGAGGTAGGATGAACACCTTACCAACTACGTGGGTATTGCATGGCATTGCAAAATGCCTTGGTAGCCGTTTTAGTTCAGGGTGCCACTCACTCTGTACATGTCGCAGACTCTGGATCAAGTAAAAAACCTCAGACCATCACACTTCTTCCTCAGTGTTTAACAGTTGATGTCACATACTGAGGAATCATCCTTTTTCCTACTCGATGGCATACAAAAACCCTGCATATTGACCCAAAGATTTCAAATTTCATTAATCTGTCCATAAGAAATTTTTCCAGTCTTCAGTAGTCCACTGGCGGTGGCCCAGGCAAGCCTTTTTCTAATTTTGACATCTTAGCAGTGGCGAACCATGACCATTGTAGCTTGTCTGTTTTTATAATCCAAAAGTTATTTTTTCGATTGAGAGCAAACCTAGGGCTGACAGACAGGCCACTGCCTTACCTACACTCACTACAAAAAACTAGCCAGCTTGCTAGGCTCAAGCATGAGCAAACAAGATAAGGCTTGCTATTGGCTCTGAATTCTCTGAATTAGTGATGCATACTTAGGTTGAGGCTTCATAAAATTGTCCCACCTATTACAAGACAATTTGTGATTGGTTAATTCTACTGTCTTTCCAAAATGCTGCTCTAATTGAAGTCAATGTCAATGACTTCAGCTGGTGCCTTCTATTCAAAGCCTGAGGGCCTAGCCAATGAGTGTTGAGCACAGCTAGATAATTTCTACCAAGATACTGCCAACGAAAAATTCTGATTGGATATTTTTTTTCTCTTGGATATTAACCCTTCTTTTTCCAACACAAACTGAAGAAATTCAATAGGAAGATCATTAATTGTAAGATCATTACAATTAAGACAAAAAAAGATTTCATTGATTTAAACGAAATTGCAAATTTTAAATTACACCGATCAGCCATAACATTATGACCACCTTCCTCATATTGTGTAGGTCCCCGTTTTGCCACCCAAACAGGCCTGACCCGTCAAGGCATGGACTCTACTTGACCTCTGAAGGTGTGCTGTGGTATCTGGCACCAAGATGTTAGCAGCAGATCCTTTAAGTCCTGTAAGTTGTGAGGTGGGGCCTCGATGGATCAGGCTTGTTTGTCCAGCACATCCCACAGATGCTCAATTGGATTGAGATCTGGGGAATTTGGAGGCCAAATCAACACCTTGAACTCGTTGTTGTGTTCCTCAAACCATTCCTGAACCATTTTTGCTTTGTGGCAGGGCACATTATTCTGCTGAAAGAGGCCAATGCCATCAGGGAATACTGTTGCCATGAAAGGGTGCATATAGTCTGCAACAATGCTTAAGTTGGTGGTACGTGTCAAAGTAACATTCACATGAATGGCAGGCCCCAAGGTTTCCCAGCAGAACATTGCCCAAAGCATCTCACTGCCTCCGCCAGCTTGCCTTCTTCCCATAGTGCATCCTGGTATCATGTGTTCTCTAGGCAAGCAAAGCACACGCACCCGGCTATCCACGTGATGTAAAAGAAAATGTGATTCATCAGACCAGGCCACCTTCTTCCATTGCTCCGTGGTCGAGTTCTGTTGCTCACATGCCCATTGTAGGCGCTTTTGGCATTGAACAGGGGTCAGCATGGGCATCCTGACTAGTCTGCGGCTACGCAGCCCCATACGCAACAAACTGTGATGCACTGTGTGTTCTGACACCTTTCAATCAGTACCAACATTAGCTTTGCAATTTGAGCTACAGTAGCTCGTCTGTTGGATTGGACCACACAGGCCAGCCTTCACTCCCCACGTGCATCAGTGAGCCTTGGCCGCCCATGACCCTGTTGCCGGTTCACCGCTTTTCCTTCTTTGGACCACTTTTGAAAGGTACTGACCACTGCAGATCAGGAACACCCCACAAGGGCTGCAGTTTGGAGATGCTCTGACCCAGTCGTCTAGCCATCACAATTTGGCCCTTGTCAAAGTCACTCAGATCCTTAAGTTTGCCCATTTTTCCTGCTTCTAACACATCAACTTTAAGGGCAGATTGTTCACTTGCTGCCTAATATATCCCACCCACTGACAGGTGCCATGATAACGAGATTATGATCACTGACAGGTGAAGGGAATAACACTGATAATGTTATGCAAATGATTAGAAAAGCATTAGAAACCTAATTTGGTTTTAAAAAAAAGAATATCAAGACAAAATGTGACAGACAACACCTGGGTAAAGACCAAAACTACTGGAACAATTAGATTTGGACAGAGGAGTCAACGGTGGAGTTCTTTGGTCACAACGCCAGACGCCATGTTTGGTGAAAACAAAACACTTCCTTTTAACAAAAAACAATGTCAACCAATGTATAATAATGTCTTGTTGTGCGCTTGAGTGAGGCAGTTAACTCTATTGTCCATATAAAGATTATTGATTTAAATGTATATGAGGTGGAGGTTGAAGAGTATTTTTCACAACAGAAAGATCTAGTTTAAGTTGAAAGCATAAAAACGGTAAAGATAACAGATATTGTAATATGACACGTTGCCTATCATGTAGAGTGTTATGACAGTAATTGAAAGGTTATAAATTGAATCCCTAAGCAAACAAGGTAAGAAATCCTTTGTTTTGCCATTGTTAAAAAATATTTTTAAACCAGAATCCTGACTGTAACAGTACATTTAGGGTCAATTTTAGGGTATTCTCTAATTGTTATGTCACTAATTTAGTCAGTCATACACGCTGGTTGCACCCTCTCAACTGATGATTTGAAACAGGGACACAATATTAAAGATTCATTAAATTTTACAGCAGGTACAGTATATGGTAATTTCCTGTACATGCCAATGAATTTCTACAGCAATCCCACCAGCTGCATTGAGAATCTGACCACAGCCCCTGGATAAGACCACCTCCTTTTTTTATTCTTCTATTGTAATTTTTCATACACCTGACTTGTGATTGTGTTAAAGCTAGCACTGTAATAATAATAATAATAGTAAAATTCTCCATAGAAACCTGGTCTGATAATCCATTATTAGGATACGCGTTTATACTGTCATGCTTGTCGCATCCTCATCCCTGCCCCAGTGCAGTGCGCTCACGCACTTTTTGCCGTTTTCACTTTTACAATCCCCCTCCCTCACCTTGATCAGCGACTCTCTTGCGCGTGCTGACGAGCATGATCGCGTTGCGCACGAGCTAGCAGGTGTGGAACATTATTCCTTGATTTGTTGGCTGCGGTGGAGCTTGCTGTCCTGTTTTGAGGTAAGAGATGACTAGCGAAATTATTTTTAACCAATATTCTAGGCAAATGTTTAGGCTTGTGTTTTACTGGCATGTAAGCCATGCAGTTGCTGGAAACTTTATTTATTTCGGGGGAATTTAATGATAGCTGACTGTTCGAAATGACCTCATGTCTGACTGGAGACGAGATTGAAATTGCTTTTTTAAACCAATCTAAATATGAAATGAGGTTAGTCATATATATTTCTCCATATAATTCACTGCTTTATATCATTAGCCAGTGCAGTGGTGATTGAAAATATTATTGTTGAATGTCGAACTGGCTTGCAAAAAAACGAGTAGCTAGCTAATGGTTAGATAACATTAGCCAGCTAGCTTCTTGAGAAAGTTAAGAAAGGAGCTAGCTAGACAAGCTAAGTTTAGCTACAACATAGGCCAACACTGCTTAGTGGGGAAGGGGAATAGTACATGTTAGGACCAGCAGAACGTGTGTGTAGGGTGGGGGAGGGGAATTGTAAATGTTAGGACCAGCAGAACGTGTGTGTGTGGAAGATAGCTTATTTCCTATGCTAGAACAAAATGTATTTTCTCATTATTGTGTAGATGGAAAAAAATCACGGTTTGAAACATTAAAAGGCTAAAAAATAATATATATTTCGAATTGTTAGCCTAGTATTTTGTGCTTTACTGGTTAGGGTATGCTTATTACTGATAAATCCAGAATTTTAAATATAAAAATATTATTATTTATGCAGATCCCTGTGATGACATCGCAACAGGTAGTAACTTATTTCTTATGCATTATGTTATGAATGATTGCTGTTATACCACATACAGGGATTGTGTACATTTATGTAAAAATACTGTTTTACGTTCAAAGTTGCATAGAAAAATAAGGAAATTATATTACGTTTTTTTTTTTTGCCAACATTGATGTACCCCCAGCCCAGATTTTCTGTTGTGTGCCTAGCAATCTTGTCATTCTGTGTGACCAAACCTAATTTTTTAAACGTTTCTTCCTTTACACAGGCACTGCAGAGATTAAGACGTCGCATGGAGCTTTTAAGAAAGCACCATTCAAAGTGTGAGTCCAGAAATGAAAAGAAAAACAGAGAAGAGCAGGTTTGTCTGTGATTTAGAATAAGGAAAATATGGAGGGTATTGTGTTGTTAGCATATGCTATTATCTACCTGACATTGATTGATATTATTTTCCTGACATTGATTGATATAATTTTGTGTCTTAGACACCAGATAGTGAAGTTGGAAGAACCTCAAAAGAGATGGATGACCGAACAGGTGACAGCGGACTTGTAAGTCAAACCGTCAATGCAAACTTCACATACTCATTCTTTGTATCAAAAGTCTCAGAATTATTTTGGTAGTTGAAATATTTTACATCCCAAATTTAAAGGAGGAAATATATCGAAACATCTCAGGCTTCGGTAGCGGCCACACTTATCTGTTAGGAATATAAACAGGAATTCTGGTCTGTGGTCTGCACATGTACTGCTTTTTTAGATCTTATATATGCTGCCAGTACTCTAATTTGCTGATGTATCCCAAGGTCAGTCAAAAGGTCAAATAATCTAAACTTTTACATTTGTGAAAAGGAATGTCTATTGTTTGGATAGGATTGATATAATTTTGTTGTTTCCTAGACACCAGATACTGATGTTGCCAGTACCTGCAAAGAGATGGAAGATGGGACTGAATCTGGGTCGAGAGGCCATATGTTCAATGATGCACCGCCCTTGATCAGAACCGACAGCGTATATGTAAGTCCAGGGGTCAAATAGGGCTGTGACGGTAATTGAAAAACCAACTCCATGACCGGTGGTTACAGAAGAAAACCATAATCAAAACAATATAAATGTCAAAACAGTCAAATGTTAACACTACGCTTTTATGTACATAAACAATCAAATAGAATGAGTTTTAGTAAAGGTTATAAACACTATTTGTCCCGCTAACAAACTGTCTACTTCTAGTTTCAACTGTTTTGATGCTCTAGCAGCCGATGTGCAGTATTGCACTGGGCGGAGTAGTGTTAGGTAGCCCAAAAAAAGTAAGCAATAAGCTACACTAAAAGATGACTCGACACAGAAAGTAGGAAGGGAAAGACAATGAATATGGAATCGATAACTATTAACTATTAAAATGGTATCGATAACTGTTAAAATGGAAAGAAATACACGCAGTTGGTCAGTAGCATATTGATCAGAGTTGATTAGTCCATTAGAAAGGACAATTTTGCATACCAACTATACTTGCCAAGCTAGAAGATTAAATTATGTTTTGTGATTTGATCCAAAAATAGTAAATTATGCCTCAACGTGGGGTGAATGTCTTTTTATTGTCAAACCGTCAACTGTCCAACTGGTTTTGGAATGGGATGTCCAACATGCTCATATAGGTGTGATGGTTGGTTATCCACATACATTTGGTCAAATAGTGCATGACCACTTTCAAAATGTTCCAGGTAATCAACATATGAAATGAACCCTAATCATCATTCTGATTCTGTTTTAGTTTTTTGGGTAACCTTAATGGTTGCTCAACATGTAGATGCAATGCAATCTGTATCAGCTGTTAAGTGTCTTATTTTTTCCCCCCAATATAGTTAACCAAAGAAATGCTTGGATATGACACTGACAACTCAATAACCAGCATTGACAACAGTGAAGATGATTATGTCCCAGGCTCATCTGAGTCATCAGAGGAAGACAGTTCCACTGGAATATCTGGACTCAAGGGAAATAAACTACACAAAGACACACAAGTGATACTTGATCAAAATACAAGAAGACCTATGAAAGACGCGCTAGTACCCCAAAAGATTCAAGTCTAAACACAAGCTCTGAATCCTTGGTTGTAATGAATGTCTCACAGGCTGATGGTTCCAAGAATTACCACCAAAAGCACTTCTGTCTGTTCTGTGAAGAACCTCAATCAAAAATTGCACGTAATTTAGAACGTTAACATGGTAAGGAAATTGAAGTAGCTAGTGCCCTTCGATTTGCAAAGAACTCAAAAGAAAGAAGACTTCACCTGAATCTCCTTCGCAAAAAAGGGAACCGGGCAGACAACATTCAGGCACTTAAAGAGGGAAAATAATTTTTGGTACCTTGTAAACAAACAAGCAGCTAGGGGTAGTGACGAGCTCTACAGCAGACTTGCGCAACTCAATCGCTGGCTGAAAACGGAGTTCTGCCCGTCGCAGGAGGTAGAGTTTGTAGATAACTGGCTCTCTTTTTGGGACTCTCCCAGAAATAGGGCCAGGCCTGATCTGCTGAAGAGCGACGGACTCCATCCTAGCTGGAGTGGTGCTCTTCTTTTATC
>JACXGI010009822.1:18496-29455 GCA_016801175.1 Esox masquinongy | reverse complement strand
CTACATATGGTACTATGAGTTCTGACTATATATGGTACTATGAGTTTTGAATACACATGGTACTATGAGTTCTGACTATGATGTTGAGAGTGGTGAAGCCATCCCAGAGCGTTTATTGAAACGGGCAGGTGACTTTGTAATCGCTTCAACCACTCCTTCCCACTTCAAGATGAACACACTAAAAGTGAGCCTAGTAAAATGTGAATTGAAGTGCACACCGTGTGAGGAGGAGGAAGGGATAGTTGGGTCAAACAGCCCCAATGCCCGTTTGGGACACTTGAATCTATCCTTGAAAGTAGAATGCGGCATATTTGGAGTCTACCTGTCTTCCTTTCCCCCAAATCCCGGCAGCCATTTTGTGTTGTAGCAGCCCAGGGGACAGTGTGCATGTCTGCTTTCCTCCTTACCACATCTCCAAAATAACATAATGCCCTTATCTCGAGGTCTGGCCTATTTTCACTACCTCTATACTTCTAAATCTTGCCTACCTCCTCCTCCCCACCTCTCTCCTCCCACAACCCTCCTCTCATTCTCCTCTCACCCCCCTTTCTCGCGCTCTCCTTTTCCCCCCTCCTTACTAGTCTCTCCTCTCTCTCTCTTCCTGCTCCTCTCACCTCCTCTGCCTTTCCACGTCTACTTTACCCCGCTGTCTGTCAAGACTGCCGACACGCCTCCTGTCATTCCTTTTCGGGGAAGTTGGTGAAACCATGGCAACGTCAGCTTGTTTCTCTGTGTTGTCAGCCGTGCCCTAGAGAGCCACATGAGCAGAATCAGTCTAATCTCTCTACCATCAAATCGTCCTGAAACAGAGACATTGTAGGGGGCCATCTCCAGTCTGTCATTCAGCCACACACACACACACAAACACACACGTCATCACCAATCTAAGAACCACTTGTTTAACTTAAATCTACATTGAAGAGGCTCTGAATGCACGCCCACTGTAATCGTGGAGATGTGAGTAAGATAAAAACTCCCTTTGAGCTGTAGACAGTAACAATGCTAAACATAAACAACATCTAATATTAATGGAATATATCTTGAATCCCTGGAATGAACCAGCCTCTCCCTCTTCCCCCTCTCTCTCTTGCTCTCTCTCTCTCTCACCGTCTGTCTGTCTCACTCATGTCTCCCCCTCTCATCTCTCTCATCTCTCTTTTTCTTTCTCTCTCTCGCTCCATCTCTCTCTGTGCCTCCCCGTCTGCTTCTGGGGTCAGTTAACTGCCAGCATCTGCATCCCAAATGCTACCCTATTGCCTAATTAGGGCACTGCTTTTTACCAGCACGCGACACGAGTAAACCAACTTTGTTGCATTTTTTTGGTCTCTGGTACTATTCATAAAAGTATTTGGTGATATTTCACCACTTCAAGTACAAAAACACAACAGATCATCAAAAAAGCCCATCTGACATTGACTGACTATATGAAACAAGATGAAACATCAGTGTGTCACCGAGAAAGACATGTTGCACATTGAAATACACTATGTTCATACAAAGTACCTGCACAAAAGATTTTCTTCTGTATTGCCAAAATACCTTTTGCTATCACTAAGCACATTGTACCTAATTGATCATCACTCAGCCATTTGGTGAATATACTGTATGTTTTTTTACATTGTTTTGCCTATGTGTAGATTGAAAAGTATAGAATCACCATCCTAAGGCCATAGATTTGTAAGTGACCTCACTGGAATTAAAACGCACAACCTTGTCGTTACTAGTGTTCTTATTAAGTGCTGACACTGCTGAGCCACAAAGGGCCACTGCATTGCCTAAGTCCATGTTTGTGCTAACAGTTTTGAAAAACCCCAACACAGAACTGATAAAAGCACCAAAGCTAGTAATGAAAAAGTGTTCCTGAAGCAGCAGAGTCGTAACATCTTATAGCTGAGTTCTGTGAATGCAATAACACCACCGTTTGTTTTATCACAACCAGTCGGTGGGCCTCTACGGTACCTGGAGGAGGGCATGAGCTGTCCGCTCTCCATGGGTGGCATTAGTCTTTCTTTGTCTTTCTTTCTTGCATGCTTTCTTCACTCACTCACCATTTAGTCGGTCCTCGCAGGCAAAGTAGTTTGGGACATTTGATACTAGAGACCCATTACAGGAAAAGGTACGGAGAGCTTTTAGTCGTAGAGTCTCAGTGCCTGATTTCTGGAAGTGTAGCCTTTCTAATTCATTTAGATGTTGAAGGTAAGACGTCTGTGGCCTCATTTAGTGGTGGACTGGCACTGGTACGGAACATTAGGGTTGAGCAAAGCACAGCCACCGGGACTTATTTGAAATTCATTCTGTTCTTTTATTCTACAGTGGCCGTGGTTCGGCTGGTCTTAAAATAATATTTTTCCATTCTTCCCCCTTATTCAGTTACAAAAGGGAGGGAGTGCAGGTTTTTCAAAAGTAACTTTTAACATGAAAAAATGCCCACGACTGATATGCAGAAAACTGAGAGGGCAAGCTGACATAGCCTGCTTACAGTAGCCTTTGAAAAAAGACGAAATAAAAATAAAAACATGTGACATCTGAGACAGCTGGCAATAATTTGTATGTGTACGACAAAGTCCTCTTCGAAAGACCCAGAAGTTTGACTTTGGCGACAGAAAAAGCTCAAACAGCCTTTGACATCATTCGAATGTCTTTGAAAATTCCACTAAATAGAAACACATTGTAATGTACAATGCCAAACACTTTGAAAACCATGTAGTTACTACCTTCAGAGGATATCTGCCTTTTTGGGTGGATGAGAAGTGGTTCTTCATCACCCTCGTAGGCGTAGGGAACCTCGTTGGAAAACTCGAGCCTATGTAGTTAATAAACCAAACTATCAGCCTCATCTAATACACCATTGTGATCTTTACACTGTTGTTGGATGGATGGCACTTGCTAGCAACACACAAGTTAGAAAAACTGTCCAATATTTTTTTTATCTAAAAGGCCTTTTTTTGAGAAAACAAACATTGCATGTTGCCTTGGCTCTGGCAAAAAGTCACACATGCCTTCACAAACTGTTTGCTGTCTACGGTCTTGTGTTGTCCTTTTGTAAATGTTTAATTTGTTAAATCCCAACTCCCATCCCTGCAGTGTGGCTTGCCAGGCCATCGTTGTAAAGGCACATTTCTTCCTAATTGACTTTCCTGGTTGAATGAAAGTTAAATGACCAAAGATGCGTGGTGTCCCGGAATTAAAGTGGTTTGTTTACAGCACCTTAAATAAAGATGCGTGTTTCGGCATATGAGATGCTATAAGATAATGAGAATGGTTACCTATCATCACATGTTCTGTCGGGTCGGTCAGGGGATACTGAAATAACATTGTGGTATAGGAGCCATTGTGAGCCAATTCTGCAGTATAACCGGTTTAGTTTATTCTGAAAGGGAGGGATTGTGTGCAGCCAGCGGGAGCCTTTGGTTAATAGTCGGTAATCTTCTTGATACTCTTCAAGACAGACAAACTGTCATTGCTTCAGAGCTATCGCGAAAGCCTTACTTTGTACTGGAGTTTGACAGACCTAATTCCTGAGTGTGGCTTTTCCTTGTAGAGGGTTCTGCACCTGCTCTTAACGTCCTCCTCTTCGGGAGAGCGGCGAGTCCTGTGGGCTTCTTTTTCACAGCGGAGGCTCCTAAGCTGACCAGTGACACTTAGCTTATCGTAGTGGTGTGATACAAATGTTTTTGATGGAATAAAGATTTTCTCACATACATTGATGTAGCCTGTGACCCTTTCGGATCAGTTGTGTATTCTGGGATCGTTGTCAGGCTTTGCAGTTGTCGATTTCTGTCCTCGTGCAGGATGAGGGGTCGCTTCAAGTCTGTGGCGTGAACATGGCGAGTAGAGGCGTGAACGTGGTGAGTAGTGGCGTGAACATGGCGAGTAGTGTTGTGAACATGGTGAGTAGTGTTGTGAACATGGCGAGTAGTGGCGTGAACATGGCGAGTAGTGGCGTGAGCATGGTGAGTAGTGGCATGAACATGGTGAGTAGAGTTGAGAAAATGCCGAGTAGTGTAGTGAACATGGCGAGTAAAGTTGTGAACATGGTGAGTAGTGTTGTGAACATGGCGAGTAGAGTTGTGAACATGGTGAGTAGAGTTGTGAACATGGCGAGTAGAGTTGTGAACATGGTGAGTAGAGTTGTGAACATGGTGAGTAGTGTTGTGAACATGGTGAGTAGTAGCCTGAACATGGCAAGTAGTGTTGTGAAAATGCCGAGTAGTGTGGTGAACATGGCGAGTAGAGTTGTGAACATGGTGAGTAAAGTTGTGAATATGGTGAGTAAAGTTGTGAACATGGTGAGTAGTGTTGTGAACATGGTGAGTAGTGTTGTGAACACAGCGAGTAGAGTTGTGAATATGGCGAGTAGAGTTGTGAACATGGTACTGAATTCTATTAGGTCGTGTTGGACATTTCACCAGGGTCTTGTATTCCAGGAGAAGATCCCACTCAAGGCTTATGTGGTTACATATCATGTGTTTAATATACTGAGGATGACAATGAATTATCAGAGTATGTGCGTATTATTCCAATGTGTAGGACAACAGACTTGTCTGTCAATATTTGTAGATAAATAACATAAAATGTTAAATTCTGTTTAGTCTAACAAATGCATGGACTCTTAGTGTGCTATTGATGAATAAAGACTTTCAAGTCTTAGTTTTAATCTTGGGGTCATCAAGTCTCCACTCAGCTCCAATTAAATGATGTTACCTCCATTCCAAGCTATTAGTGGTCTTGCCAGTAAAAATTAGTGACTAGAGTCTTCTAAACTTCATAAAACTTTGACTATTCCTCAACTGTGATCCTCTGAGAATATTTCATTTCTTTGACCATCCTCTCCACTGTGCTTGGGAGCAAAATACACTTGTTTCCTTTTCCAGGCACGTACGTCGGTTTAAGTTGAATGTCTTTACTGCCCTAATAGTGGAAATGGGTATTTTCAGGTATGTAGCTAATTGTATTTCCTGACATTTTCTTGGTTCAAAAGATGACTAGGGTCATTTAAAAAAAAAACAAATTTACCTCAATTAACCATTCTGTCACATTTTCCCCCAATTACCCATTCTGTCATATTTGAGTGTAAGATCAATGATAAACAACAATGAGATATTTTTCAATAGACTTTTTTCTTCACCGTATATACGGTGTCAAAGAGTGTGGAAGGCACTGGGAATTATCATTATTCTGTCGTGGACTTTCATATTCCTTACAATTCATTTTGACAGCAAATGTACTCAGCTTCCCTTTAGATCAGTAGACAGGCTTGTTCTCCAGAGGCTCTATGGAGTCTAAATAGTGAGTAAATCTATGAGCTCCAGTCATTGGGTTATGGGTTCCTTTAATGAAAACACATGTTCTAGGTACCAAGCCGAGATGGAATGCTAACGCTCCCGGCGCCAAGCACATAACAGGCCTCCCTGCCGGAAACCAGGGTTCTAAACCCGTATCCACCCTTCACTACTATGTCTCAATTTCACCAGGCCTCCCTGCCGGAGACCAGGGCTCTAAACCCGTATCCACCCTTCACTACTATGTCTCGATTTCACCAGGCCTCCCTGCCGGAGACCAGGGTTCTAAACCCGTATCCACCCTTCACTACTATGTCGCAATTTCACCAGGCCTCCCTGTGATACCTGGTGGCAGTAAAAGCCAACTACCAACTGTAGCCGGCAGCGAGCGACCCCCATGCCACCAGGCTTCTGCCTTTGACATTATGTAATTTATTTCCAGGTCAAACTGTTGGTGAATAACACATATATGTGACCTCTGTCAATTACCAAACTTTTTACTCGGACAAAACACTGCCTAAAAAAAAAGTTTCTCCCAAAAACACACAGGGAACTATGGATAGTATAATTTGATGATGTCACGCTGTCTTGCCTCTGAGATAGGCGACTTTAGACGGTGTAGACATCTGAAGCAGACCCTTGTCCTTTAAACATGCGTAACTTTCTGGAGGAGTGTAATCCCTTCTGCCTGATCTAAGAGGATTATAAACTTCTAAATGCAGAAATATCTGTCGTGGAAAAACGAGAAACAATCCAAACCTGGCGATATTCCCAACCCAAATGGTCTTCCCTGTGAATTTTAAAACACATTTTGTGACCTTTTGATATGGGGTCATTGCCACGTCTTCTGGATGAGTCGGTAGAGCAGTGGTTCCCAACTCCGGTCCTCGAGTACCACCAACAACATTTTTCTTGTAGCCCTGGACAAGCACACCCAATTCAACTCAATGAGAGCCTGATAATTAGTTGACAAGCTGAATCAGCTGTGCCTGGCTGGGGCTACAATGACAATGTGTACTGTTGGGGGTACTTGAGGACCATAGTTGGGAACCACTGAGGTAGAGTATTCATTCAAAACATGGAGAGGGATGTGGAAGAAGTTGCGTCATAGAGGGCGGTTTCTATTCTCAACATAGACCAAAAGATATTAGGAAATTGGCAAACAGATTAATTACTTTAATTGGCAAACAAGTCCACTCAGATCTGACTGGCCTCATCCTAAACAGGAGCTTTCAGTTTCAGGTATCTATTCAGTAAAATATTCTCTCCAATGTTGCCTGATGTAAAACTTGTTGTTGTAAAACGTGTTATTGTATCTCTTGTATCTCCTTGATGTTGGTAACACAATGATTAGAGCAACTTAACATCAATAATTACATCATTATAAATGCTGACCTCTGAATACTTTTTATGTGGAATCAAAAGTAAGGATCTATCCTTTGCAATGTGTTGTCATGGTTGATGAGGCAGGACACAAGCACAGGGAGTATGGAGGACATTTAATAAAAGAACATGAACTATAACCGAAGGAAACACTACAAACGAGACAGGACTGAACAATTGAAACATAAAGCATTCACCAAACAAAGACCGACAAGATACACTGGGAAAGGAGGAACTTAAATAGGAACAGTGATTAGGGAAACAGGTGAGAGTGATAAACAACAAAACAGGTGTCCGTGTACCGAACGAGGGAGAGAGGGCATTGGATCTCACTGGCGCGGCAAGCCTGCCATGCCAGGATGTGACGTGTTCTCCCACCTCATCAAACATTGGAAGATGTGTTATCTTATGTTAGCTTCTATGGGAAGGGTGCAGAAAGTACTAAACACAGGTTGCCGATAATCATGATACACATGTTACATTTATAGTATTGCAATATGAGAGAATGTAAAGCTTCACAAATGTCACCACGATACTGTATGTGGTGACATTTTCAGAATAGGAGCGTGGGACTCTCTCTCATGGCCACCTGTGTATGACCAATATATGACCACATGGCCACCCGTATATGACCGATATATGACCACATGGCCACCCGTATATGACCGATATATGACCACATGGCCACCCGTATATGACCGATATATGACCACATGGCCACCCGTATATGACCGATATATGACAGTGGAGGACTTTGAAACATTTCCTTTAAAATAATATTTCCTTCAGACCTCACTCCTACGCCACAACACGTCAAAAACAAAAATCAACAGTCAACTTCCGTGTTGACCATGAATATGTTCAGTCTGTGGGGCTGTGCTCTCCAAAGTTAAAACGGCATATCAGGTTTCACGACAAGGCTGCCACCTTTAATCAGTACAAAGCCTGGGTGCCTTGCAGGCTCTACTTCTTATTACCCTTGGACTTCTAGTGACGGCCGAGATAGACTGTCTGGCATTTTGGCCTATTTAAACATTGCTGTCAATGTTTGTCAATAACAGGCTCCGAAATCAGCGTAGCCCATCCCTGTTCCTGGGGAATTACTGTCCCGTAGGTTTCCTCTCCATCATTAATTCAGTGCACGTGATTCCAATAATTAGCCGGATGAGAAGTTAAATCAGGTTAGTCATAAGTGGGCTTGGGTAAATCTAGATATCTCCGAGAGCTGGGCAACCCTGGCCTAAAGAAATCAGTGGGCCATTGTGGAGGCCTCAAAGCAAACAAATTGACTATTTTGGGGGCATAATTGGGAAAAGAATGGCCCGTTGCTTTTAGAAAGGCCAGCGCCGAAATCTGGTCCCAGTCCGTCCCTGAGGGAAGCAGAAGAATGACACACCTACTGCATTTGAATTCAACTGGCCGAGCCACTTTAGACAATAAGTGTCCCATATTTCTAGAGGTTGAGGAGTGTTTCAGACTGAACGGATGGCAGAAAGGAGAAAACATGACTTTACTGCATCCCAAATGGAGCCCTATCATAGTGCTCTGGTCAAACGTAATGCAATTTAAAAAGCAATAGGGCTCAATTTGTAGTACGCCCTGAATACCATTCACTGTGATCTCCTCTACAATCATCCACATGAACTCAGTCGCTCCATGGCAGTGTGACAACAAAGTCAATATTCTCCCTTAGTAAACGCCAAAGAAAGTTGAAGGATAAAACAGGTTCCTCATTAATCTGGTAATTAAGCTGGTATTCATGCAATTAAAATAAAACTATATACGGGGCTCAAAGACTGAAGGATAAAAACATGGATTTACTGTCCTGGGGGTTTGAGTCGGTCTGGGGAGTCAGGACATTGCTGAAGTGTAAAGTGGGAGAGAAGGAGGTTGACCGAGGTTATCCCGGAGTGAGAGCCAGAGAAAGAGAGAGATGTGGCTGTGTACGGAGAACCGTTCTCCCCATGGGCCCAGCAGTTTAGTTAATGGCCTCTAGACACTCTGGAGGCCACAGCTTGTCAGTACAATTCCCTTCTGCTGGTCCCACCTGCCACATCACCTTTCAGAGACAATTCACAGACCTTTTCCCCAGTGGTCACTAACTAGTCACATTGATTCCTCTACTGGTCGCTAACTAGTCACAGTCATTCCTCTCCTGGTCACTAGCTAGTCATAGTCATTCCTCTCCTGATCTGTAACAGTCATTCCCCTCCTGGTCACTAACTAGTCACAGTCATTCCTCTCCTGGTCACTAACTAGTCATAGTCATTCGTCTCCTGGTCAATAACTAGTCACAGTCATTCCTCTCCTGGTCACTAACTAGTCACAGCCTTTTCTCTCCTGGTCACTAACTAGTCACAGTCATTCCTCTCCTGGTCACAAACTGGTCAAAGTCATTCCACTCCTGGTAACTGACTAGTCACAGCCTTTCCTCTCCTTTCTAGGTGTAACATTTCTGTATGTTCACTCAAAAATCACAACCTCTTCTTCCTGACTACAACCTTTCCCCTTCTCGTCCCTTATGCCCTCTCTTCATCTCTTCCCACTCTTCCCTGGTCTTCTCCTTACTCCACTGCTTCCATTTTTACTGTGCAAGAGGTCCTTTGTCTCAATACAGGGAATCAGTAGTACAGACTACTTTCTGGTTTTGTTTTCCTGTGATGGGCCAGAACATTTACACTTAATTCATTCAGCAGACATTCTCATCCAGAGCCACCTAACTTGAGTGCTCTGGTCCCCAGTGGCAATTGAACCCACAACTCTGGCATTGCAAGATCCTCTACTGTCAGAGTAGGACAGCAGGATTGATATGATGTGGTGAGAGATCCAGAATGACACTACAGGGTTTTGGTTCCCGTGTCGGGACTAGTTCACCTGGGATATATCTGCAATCTCCATGTCCCATCCGTGTGGGAGATCTCCCGGCCCAACAAATGACGAAACCTGAGACCAGCCGGACTGAAGGACAGAGTTTTGTTCAAAGGAGATCATGGAGGGGTGGAGGGAGAGCTAAGTAGAAGGACAGAGTTTTGTCACGCTAGAGGATAAAAGCACAAAGCTCAATGTCCCTAACAGGATTTCACTGACAGGTTGCCTTGTGTCTCCGCAGCCATGACGATGGGTTTACTGGCCTCCCCTCCACAGCCTAATGTGCATCCCAAATGGTGCCCTTTTGCCTGCACAGTGCACTTCTTTTGTCCAGGGCCCATGACAGGGAATAGGGTGCAATTGATTACACACAACTAATCGTGCAAAGTAATTCTGACCTTGGTAGAAGGAAGAGTTTTTCTGACTGTCACTACCATGCCTTGCATTCTTCAGCGTGGTAGACAGACTCTTTGAAGTTTCGGGTCGTGAAATGACCACTGACTATTGGCACGGAATCATTCTTGGACGTACCCCCGCATTCAGAAGTCGCTATTCAAGATTCAAGGATGTACGAATACATTTGTCTTAAAAGCGTCAGTTGGCGAATTTCCATTTGAATGTTTTTTTTCTCAGTTACATTTCACAAGCGGACAATCCGAACAACAGCTAATGTTTATACTCCGACATGCCTGAAAGATCAAAGCACACACAAGACACACACACACACACCAACACACACACATACACACACACACACACAATGTACCTCTGTTGGCTTTCACTACTTCAAACCAGACGGTTTTGGACTTGGAATCCTGGGTAAAAATAGTGCACTTTATAGGGGAAAGTGTTACATTTAGTACGTAGATCATGACTGTGGCAGAATTAGCTGCTCTACTACACTGAACAAAATTATAAACGCAACACTTTTGTTTTTGCCCCCATTCATCATGAGCTGAACTCAAAGATCTAAGACTTTCTCTATGTACACAAAAGGCCTATTTCTCTCAAATATTGTTCACAAATCTGTCTAAATCTGTGTTAGTGAGCACTTCTCCGTTGCCGAGATAACCCATCCACCTCACAGGTGTGGCACATCAAGATACTGATCAGACAACATGAGTATTGCTTGAGTATTGCACAGATGTGCCTTAGGCTGGCCACAATAAAAGGCCACTTGAAAATGTGCAGTTCCATCACACAGCACAATGCCACAGATGTTGTAAATTTTGAGGGAGCGTGCAATTGGCATGCTGACTGCAGGAATGTCCACCAGAGCTGTTGCCCGTGAATTGAATGTTCATTTCTCTACCATAAGCCGTCTCCAAAGGCGTTTCAGAGAATTTGGCAGTACATCCAACCGGCCTCACAACCGCAGACCACGTGTAACCACACCAGCCCAGGACCTCCACATCCAGCATCTTCA
>JACXGI010009822.1:5847-18396 GCA_016801175.1 Esox masquinongy | reverse complement strand
TTTATGGACAACAAACACAGGTGCATTTATTGATGGCATTTTGAATGCACAGAGACACCGTGACGAGATCCTGAGGCCAATTGTTGTGCCATTCATCCACGACCATCACCTCATGTTACAGCATGATAATGCACGGCCCCATGTTGCAAGGATCTGTACACAGTTCCTGGAAGCTGAAAACATCCCAGTTCTTGCATGGCCAGCATACTCACCAGACATGTCACCCATTGAGCATGTTTGGGATGCTCTGGATCGGCGTATATGACAGCGTGTTCCAGGTCCTGCCAATATCCAGCAACTTCGCACAGCCATTGAAGAGGAGTGGACCAACATTCCACAGGCCACAATCAACAACCTGATCAACTCTATGCGAAGGAGATGTGTTGCACTGAGTGAGGCAAATGGTGGTCACACCAGATACTGACTGGTTTTCGGACCCCCCCGGACCCCTCCAATACAGTGAAACTGCACATTTTAGAGTGGCCTTTTATTGTGGCCAGCCTAAGGCACATCTGTGCAATAATCATGCAGTCTGATCAGCATCTTGATATGCCACACCTGTGAAGTGGATGGATTATCTCGGCAAAGGAGAAGTGCTCACTAACAGAGTTTTAGACAGATTTGTGAACTATATTTGAGAGAAATAGGCATTTTGTGTACATAGAGAAAGTCTTAAATCTTTGAGTTCAGCTCATGATAAATGGGGGCAAAAACAAAAGTGTTTATAATTTTGTTCAGTGTATATGTAAATAAATCATGTACAGTATGTATATTAATAAAATACCCGACATTGTGTCTAAGATATGTATATACTGTATATACAGGACCATTCAAATGTTTGGACACACTTACCCATTCAACTTTTGACTGGTAGTATATGTACTAGAAGGGTGTCGAAGCAAAAAGGAGCTGTACTCATTTTGTTTTAGTGCACTGACAAACGGCTGACCTCTTTACCCTACTCTGTTGTGTGTGTGTGTGTGTGTGTGTGTGTGTGTGTGTGTGTCTGTGTTGATTTGTGTGTTTATGTGTGTATTTCTGTGTGATTCTTGTCTAATAATACATACAGTGCTGTCTAGAAGTAATTAGACAGGAACACAGGTTTTGTTGCTTTGGCTCTGTATTCCAGGACATTTTATTGTAAATTAAATAGCCAAAATGGTTCCCACAACGTATTTTACAAGACCCAACTAGGGTAACATGAACCAATGGGGTCAGCGTTAGAATCTCATTAGGTTATTTGGGTTCAGGCATTGTGAGTTTGATTTAGAGGGTTAGGCATAAAGCTAGGCTAAGTTCAGTCACAAAGTTTAGCTTATTAATGTTACATTTAGGGTAATGTTAAGGTTAAGATTAGAATTAGGTTTGGGATTATGGTTATGGGTTAGGAAACATGGATTCATGGTTTTCTTTTCGCAGCAAAGATAACACAACAGTCATGACCAACGTGGGATTACTGCATTCCGATGTTGCGCGGGTCAATGCGGGATGACAGGATGGTTTTAACTGGTAAAGCCCTTTGGAAAACACTTCTACAGAGCATACCATCACTAGTCACCACTAGGCACCACACCAGTGTTTTAGAGATGGCTGACTCTAGACTTTCCCTGGGGCTCTACTGACTTCTACTCAAGTTACATGAGTGCTCTGTTAGAATGATGAGTGTTCCGTTAGCATTCTATATATGTTTCCTTGGTCATCAGTGTAAAAGTCATTATTGGAGAGGCATCAAAACACCACTGTCCCTGGTAAACTCCAATCTCAACACACACACATGCACACGCACACACGTGCACATCCACATGCACTCTGGAGTGCCATCTGAATGATTTATGCATTTGTCATTTCTTATTTGTCGAAACAAGGTGTCTACATTTCGGTTCCACCACACCAGTCAAACCAGCAGAGACAGATGCACCCACCCCCCAAAACCCCCCAACCACACACACACACACACACACACACACACACACACACACACACACACACATGCATAACTCTATTCTGACTAGCTGACTGCATCCTGTCCTTGAAGACAATGACAAAGACCAAGTCAAAGCGCCAGTGCTCAATATAGAAGTGGTCGGAAGCAATGCATCCAAAACTATAGACTGCATTATGTCCATAGACTGCATTATGTCCATTGACTGCATTATGTCCATTGACTGCATTATGTCCATAGACTGTATTATGTCCATTGACTGCATTATGTCCATAGACTGCATTATGTCCATAGACTGCATTATGTCCATTGACTGCATTATGTCCATAGACTGCATTATGTCCATAGACTGCATTATGCCCATTGACTGCATTATGTCCATTAAATGCATTATGTCCATAGACTGCATTATGTTCATAGACTGCATTACGTTCATAGACTGCATTATGTCCATTGACTGCATTATGTCCATTAAATGCATTATGTCCATTGACTGCATTCTGTTCATAGACTGCACAGAAACCTCTTCAACTTGTCCCTGACCCGGTCCGTAATAAAGTTTCGAGGAGAACACCATGGTCCGTGGTTAAAATACATTATAACGCTGACCATGCCTCACATCAACACCATCTTCCTGGACATTCTGGACCGACTTGCTCCTACTTACCTCACTGAAATGATCCAGCCATATATACCTACACGTGACCTTAGATCGCAAGATGCAGGCCTTTTAATTGTACCTAGAATTTCTAAACAAACAGCCGGAGGCAGGGCCTTCTCTCATAGAGCTCCACTGCTGTGGAATGATTTGCCAATTAAAGTTAGAAATGCAAACTCAGTACAAACTTTCAAGTGTCTACTGAAGACTCATCTCTACAGCATGGTCTATGAGTAAGTGTAGTCTGGCCCAGGGGCGTGAAGGTGACCAGAAAGGCTTGATACTGTCCACTCTTGCTGTCTTGCCAGGTGGGCTCTCATCGCCACTGGGATGCCCTCCCTCCAATGCCATTCGGGGACGGAGTCACTGGTTTGTTGTTGTCTCTCTGTTGCGCACTTGTGCATTTGGGCTGTACTCTGCTGGCAATACTCGGCCCTCTTTCAGGGTGGTTGCGGTTGGTGGGTGTCCCTTTGGTTGATGCTTGGCAATGTGGGTGGATTGATTTCCTGCCTGTTGGGCCCTGTCCGGGGCCTCCCCCGGATAGGGCCACAGTGTCACGGGACCCCACTGTCTCAGCCCCAAGGTTTTACGCTGCTATATTATTGTGCCAGGGGGAGTAGGGTCAGTTCTCCTTCTCCACTATAAATCCCTGTAGATCTAAGGAATGCATTTTCTAAATTTTCCCTGTCTCCTGCCGTTTTAAACTTAGGAGGACATGAGGTCCTTGCCCACACCTGAGGAGTACCAGGCTTGAAAGATCTGTTGCTGTCCCTGTCCAAAGTCCTCCTTGTTGTGTTGCAGATCAAGACGATACCTGACGATTTCAGCTGCCACTGTGCTGACACCTCCCCCTCCCGTGTTGTCCCTGTCCTTGTCCATCTGGTCATGCTTCCGACCTGGACTAAGTTTAAATAGACTCTGGACTCAGCCCACATGCATTTATTAATTATTACAATTTGTACTCTTAATATGTTCACCCGGCACAGCCAGAAGAGGACTGCCCACCCCTCTGAGCCTGGGTCCTCTCTAGGTTTCTTCCTAAATTTCGGCCTCCTAGGGAGTTTTTCCTAGCCACTGAAATTCAACACTACTGTTGTTTGCTCCTTGGGGTTTAAGGCCGGGTGTTTTGTAAAAGCACTTTGTGACAACTGCTGATGTAAAAAGGGCTCTATAAATAAATTTCATTGATTGATTGATCTCCAATTGGCAGACCGCCTCAGCAGATTCTCTAATTGCATATCAGTACGCCATCACCTAGCCAGACATGCGGCCGTTTAAAGACTACCGCTCAGCGCCCGTTTAAAGACTACCGCTCAGCACCGTACTGCCCTTTCAAGGCCGGCAACAAGCTCAGGACCCTGGGACTGAAAACATCTCCGGGTCATGGACTTCCTGTGCGTGTTCGGAGTTGGCAGCAACACCAATTTGCTTCTTCACTGCGGCTCTAATAGCTCAGTGTTCATCAGATTTCATGTTTAAGTCTTATGCATCTGAAAGTCAAACTAAGGCCATTTTTTGGGTAGTAAGGGTTTTTAAAAAAATACAATATATATATATATATATATATATATATTTAAAATGTAATGACTTTTTTTCGACTTTCAGACTTCCTGAGACTGTTGCACAGTACTGTACATATACCTCTACTACCATGCATCATGTTCATGCCAGCTCGTCTGCGGCCCTGTCTACCTCCACAGACACACTGTAGTCAGGTGTCACTGTTAATCGGTATTAACTGTCTACATATTCCTTGTGTCAATATCTGTCTGAATGTATTTGTCGTTCCACTGCCACCTCCTCTGTCTGTTGTCTCGTGTTAACTTTTTATGTTTTGTGTTTGTTGTTTGTTTAGTCTACTTTCCAGCACTGGCCTTTGCCAATAACTAATCATTGATTAGAGTGCACTCACCACTAAACTGTGTGTTTTTTTCACCTTGCCGTTTTAAAATGTATTCACCTACTGCAAGGTGCTCTGGATAAGAGCTTCAGCTAAATTACTAAAATCTAAATTGCATTGTAAATTGTTCCTGTTTTTTTACTCTCATGAAGTGAGAGTGAAGTGAGAGTGTCAGTCTGCACACGTTGACTGTAAAGCATGTTAACAGATGATTTACACCTTAAGTTCAATAGGAGACAAACACAGAATCAAGAATATGAAAACAACTGTTTAAAATAATCTCTGTGGATACATACACCACAGGCAGGGTTGGGATCCAGTAACGCTTGGAGAAAGAATCATTGAACATCCTAATGTAGTCACCTTTCATTGAATTACAGGACTTAAATATATGTAGCTTGGCAGGTCTGGAAGATGACACAGGGTAGATGGAAGAGAGTGTGTGTGTGTGGGTGTGTGTGTGTGTTTGTCAAGTTGGGGGGAAACACTCTCAGTCTAATTAATTGGTGGTCTTTGAAGTCACTCAGAACAATCTAAACAGTAGTTCTTCTCTAGTGTGTGTGGCTCCAGCCTCTGTACAAATCCCTTATCTGATAGCCTTGTATGTCAAGTACATCAGATCCAGCCTCACCCTCTGGCCTTGAAGTAACTGTCTGCCCTCAGATTAGAAGGTCATGAGTTCGATCCCCGGCCAAGCCTCCGAAAAGAAGATTGCAAAACTGAGAGTCAATGCGTCTTTGCCTGCCACCCAGATCAGGGTGTAGAACCTAATGTCCTGTCCAGATGGTGTGTTTCCAGGCTGCAGAAGCCACGTTCCCACTCCTGTGAGCGGTTCCGGCTGTCAGATCCATGTGACTTTCTGTTGTGCAGAGCTCGTCAAACGCAATGTCGACGACCACGTCTCAGATGAGAACAGTTAAACATTCAGAGCACGATTGTAGAATGAATAAGTAACACTTGTGTAAATGTTGTATTGGTAGTAAAAGCTATATGATTGTTGCCACCCAGGCGTTCCTTTTGTGCGAACACCCCCTTAAAAAAATGAAGAGCATGAGAATGTAGACATTTGGATGTGCATGTCCTCATCCTGTCATATTTGAAGCCACAGAGAGAGGGGTAGAGAGTGAGCGAGATAGCGAGAGAGAGTGGTAGAGAGACAAGGAGGTGTGGTGGCTGTCTGTCTATGTGTTTGTCTGTGTGTGCCTCTGTGTGTGCTTGTTTGTTTGAGAGAGTGCGTGTGTGTGTGTGTGTGTGTGTGAGAGCGAGAGAAAGAGAGAGAAGGAGACAAGGTGTTTCTGCAGTGTGTCAGAGGAAGTACTCCAGTGGAGGCCCTGGGGAACCATTAACAGAGAGGACAGAAAGACAGAATGAAGGAGATAGTGGTGGAGAGAGAGACAGGGTGAAGCAGAGAAGGTAGAGGGACATGAAGATAGACTTGGAGAGAGACTGAAGGAAATACAAAAGTGGAGCGATAAAGGGAGAGAGAGGCAGAGAGAGGTGGAGAGAGCGAGAAAGAAATGAAGAGTGGAAGGGAGAGAAAGAAAGTGAGAGACGGAAAGAGAACACATTAAAGGGAGGAGAGGGAGAGAGAAAGATGAGGAATAAAAGAGAGACGAGGAATGAGAGAGACAGAGAGAGAGAGATGGAGGGAGCAAGACGCAGAGTGAGAGGGTGAGATGCCTCAGGCTAAACTGAGAGTGAGGATTGCAGTCAGGGCCAGAGAGCTTCCCGTGTATCCAGCTTCCTGCTGCCACGGTAACAAGACAAAATGACAAACCAGACAAGAAGAGAGATGACAGTGCTGCGTGCTGGGACAGCACAAACCACAGCTACTGATATGTAATCCTAAATATACAATAGCACCTGGTCACAGTTTAACTTTTTCCTTTTGCTGGACACTGGACTTTTCAAACGGGTGTATTTGAGGTTTAAAAGGACTTCTGAAGTTTTGAAATGTCCATAATGTTGATTTAAATAATCCTTTCGTTTGTCTGTTTTTAAGATCTTACGGTGCGGTACTTTGTTTTCTCTCCATATCATCTCCCGGCTTCCTCTTAAAGTGTGCACTCATTCTTCTGTATGTCTGTGCCCTTCCTCTTTAAGTGTGCACTCATTCCTCTGAATGTCTGTGCCCTTCCTCTTAAAGTGTGCACTCATTCCTCTGTATGTATGTGCCCTTCCTCAACTCCCTACAATATCTCCCGTAGACAGGAAGCAGGAGATGCAGCTCCAGCTGACATCCCAGTAGGTCAAAAATCTTACCTGGGATCCCATCTAAAATTTCATGTGACGGGACAACAGTCATGGTGGTTCTTGGTGCAGCCGCAAAATTGACCAAGGTTCCGTTCTGATCTGATTGGGTTCCATGACCTCTGCCTATCTGGGTTCTATGTCTATGATGTCCGTTTTGTCCTAAAGTGCGTACTCATTCACTACCCCTGTCCTATGTAGAGGCCTTGGCTTGATAGAGGCGTGAGCTCCTGGATGTTTCCATACCTGTTACGTCCCACCTTGGGAGAGATTTTTGGGTCATGTTATGTTCTCTTCCTTCGCGACCGGTAACATAACTCATAGCACAGCACGAGAAGGCACACCTCTAAATTCGGCAGTGGCATTGAGTGCCAGCAGGACGTTGTGTTTAAGCAGGCAATGTGACCATACCAGCCCATAATGGCTGACTGCTACCTCCAGGCATGGTAACACAATGCCAGTCGTCTCAGCATTAGGAAAAAGACATTTTACTAGCGGGAGACATTTTTTATTTATCTGTAGCTACAGATATTGGTTAAGGTTTTAGAAAGAGGCCTAGGTTAATATTTAGACATTTAGTAGTTTCAAGAGGGTTAAGATGAGGGAAATGTTAACATTGGGTTAATGTATACTGCCATTAATTTGTCATGAAAAAATCTACATTTGCCCCCAGTTCATACAGGTATGGTATATCCGTTACAATTTGGAGTTTTGCACCAGAATTGAAATAATTATTTGCACTTTCTTATTGTTCTTTTATTTATTCATTTTTGTGCTCACTGTTGTCATCTGCTGTAAAAGTGTTTTCCTTATTATTGACAAATAAGTGAAATCAATCACTCATTTGGAGGGCTAAGAAATGTTGCTAACATTTAATTTCAGAATAAAGACAGGAGAAAAGTGCACAGATGAAACCGAAGAAGCGGGCCGTTGGTCAATTCAATCAGACAATTCAATAAGTTGATTATATCAGCCGATTAAAACACTCAATTCAATCAGTTGATTCAATCAGTCAATTAAATCAGTTCATCATTTTGAGGGGTTTTTTTTGGTGAGGGGAAGGTATATGGAGGACAAAAGAAGAACGACGGAGAAAAAAGAGAAGAGAGGAAAACAAGCTCGTGGGCGGGTGACCGGGCCTTGTCTCTGTGTATCATCAGAGGATCAAAGTGACACTTCACCTGCCTCTCATCTGCTGGCATGACAGGCTGTGGATTAGCCCGAGTGATTTCCTGTCAGTCATCCTAGCCTGCGTTCTAAATCACCGTCTATTCCTAATCTAGTGCCATATTTTGGATCTCCCTGTAACAAAACAACCTGATAGTGTAATCTACACGTTCACCTCTCTCCTAATCGACAGTGAAACACTTTGAAACGTTTCACAGCAGCATACTGTAATTGGTGATGGTGCACTGTGGGATAATTGCATTATATCGATTAGTAATTTCCGTCCACAGAATACAGTATTATATGTTTACACAGCCAAAAACCTGTTATTTTTATAGAACTGGCTTATTAACATAGTGTATGTCTATATTCACATATTATGTACCAGATAGGATGAGTGACAAGAACACATTCTCACTTACAACAATGACAAGGGAGCAATAAGGGGTTAACTGCCTTGCTCAGGGAGAGAATGGCAGATTTCTCCCCTTGTTGGCTTTGGGATTCAGTATAGGAACCTTTTGGTTACTGTTCAGATTTTTGGTCAGCTTTAACTGCTGGTCTAACTGCTGGTCTACCTGCTGGTCTAGCTGCTGGTCTAACTGCTTGTCTACATGCTGGTCTAACTGCTGGTCTACCTGCTGGTCTAACTGCTGGTCTACCTGCTGGTCTAACTGCTTGTCTACATGCTGGTCTAACTGCTGGTCTACCTGCTGGTCTAATTGCTGGTCTAACTGCTGGACTACCTGCTGGTCTAATTGCTGGTCTAACTGCTGGACTACCTGCTGGTCTAACTGCTGGTCTACCTGTTGGTCTAACTGCTGGACTACCTGCTGGTCTAACTGCTGGTCTACCTGCAGCCACAAAGTCACACAGACAGGCTGGAGGAGCAACAAGTCTGAGACCTTCAGTGGTTGAACATCTTCAACGGTTGCTATGTCTTCAACGGTTGCCATGTCTTCAATTGTTGCCATGTCTTCCGTTGTTGCCATGTCTTCAATGGTTGCCATATCTTCAATGGTTGAGAACAAGCTTGAGTAACAATCCCGGTACATGGAATTTGCTCTGGGAGTGTGTGAATCTTTGTGTGTGCATTTGATGTGTGTGTATGTGTGTGTGTGTTTATGGGCTGACTACTCTGTGTGTCCAGCATGGTCATAATTAAACTACCAGGACTGTGTCAAAAACAATCAACAACAGTTTGAAAGATGAAATAAGTAATGTTATTATACAGACAACACAGCGGCTGTGTCCCGATCGGTTGATTCCAGGGGTGGACCGGCGGGTTGGTCGTCAGCCCAGCAGTCTGGCCTAACATTTTTTTTTGCTGTCGCTCTGCTTAATAACGCATTTTTTTTTCGGTCCACCCCTTTTGTCTGCACTTGTCCACTCCATTAAAGTCATTGTCAAGCCGAATTCAGCACGAGAATCCCATAAGGATGTGAAGGAAGAGAACCATCTGGATGAAGTAGAATGAAGGTTTATTCTTATCGTTATATGGAATCAGGCAGGTCTAATTATCATTGCTGTCTCTCAAACAGCATCCCATTCCCTCCACAGTGCACTATCACTGATGAGAGGCGAATGAGCCCAGCTTTGAAGTAGCGCACTAAATAGAGAACAGGGAACTGTCTGGAACGCACCCTCTGTCTGGCGCAGAACGAACACTGGAACTGGATGTACAAGTTCGGTCCGTTGGCATTTGGAGCGTGTTGGGTGCCGACTGGATTTCCCCTGAAGGAAATTAATACTTGGGTATTATTTCATTAAGTCTGAGGATTGAAAGCAAATGTATCACATGAGAGAAAATTACAAGCACGCTTCCGAGCAGGAAACTTGACGAAACTGTCTCTGCAGAACTCTCAGTAATTAATATGGAGTTCTAGGAGTTCTACAAAGAGTTCTGTAAGTGCTGAGTTCTGTGAGATGTCCTATGAGTTCTATTCAGAGTCCCAGGGTCTCTATTTTTGGCTCTTTCTACCTGTTAAAACTTTCTCTAACTGTTACACATGGATTGGTAATGCACCTTTCTTATAACAGCTTGCTTCGGAAGGAGTTGAAATATTTGACGCCAATGTGAATGGTTCTTAAAAAACGTGTCATTTCAGTCCTGATTAGACTGGCAAGGATCAGGACCGATCCAGAGGCATACACACTCTTCAAACCCTCGGCTCACATTCATAAAAACACACACATTCACACATCCACACGCACACGCAGACACAATATTTAGAAACAGTCCGCAGGTACACAACGTTTCCAGACGGCAGAGGAAAAAGGGTCTTTGAATTCAGACAACCCATTAGGATGCTATAGATGGCCAACACAGTGACGGGCATCAGGAGCAGAGGACTGGGCCTGATGGTGAATACTAAACACTGTTAAACATAAATGCGTGTGTGCGTGAGAGATAGACAGAGAGTGTGTGTGTGTGTTTGTGTGTGTGTGTGATAGAGAGAGAGATAGACAGAGAGAGAGAGAGAGAGAGAGAGAGAATGAGAGTGCGTGAATACTGAACACAGTTAAAAATAAGTGTGTGTGTGTGTGTGTGTGTGTGTGTGTGTGAATACTGAACACAGTTAAACATATGCGGGTGAAGTGGACGACGCTCATGTGTGATAGAGTACAGTCCTGGATCTCTCCGTACAGGGCTTCATTAGCACAGGACATGTTTTTACATACATGCCAAATCAAGAAGAAAATAAATGAGCTACAATAAATAACAACATTTAAATAAATCCTCTTAAATTCCGCACTCACCAAATATGTTATTTTATCTAATTTAATGTTAATGTTATAGCTATGTACCATGTTGTAACAATGTGCAAATGAATGAAAAAAAAAATGGAAACAATGTTGTTTGCGCTCCTGCTTGCCCTTTTCGCGTCTAAACAGTCACACGTCTGGCTGAGGTGATTTTGCACATTGAGCTATTTCACCTAACAGGCATGGGACTTTATGAATTTTTAATTTGTTTTCAAATCAGGTATTCTGCAACTGTGTACACTCTGTCTAGGGCAAGGTAGCAATACGATTTGCAGTTTTTTTGGGTTGTTGAGTCTTTCCAGTGTGTCAAAAAATTCTCTTTTTGTTTAGTCGTGATCCTTTCTGTGTTTTTTCATTGTGTCCCAAAGCTTTGTGGGGTGTGTTTGTGTTGTAAACAGAGCCCAACACAAGCTGGCTGAGGATCTCTTCCTCCTGGTTGTTCCTGGTTTCTTTCCCACTCACCTCCCATCTCTCTTTCACTCTCTGCTTTTTCTCCATCTTCCTCTCTAGCTCTCCCTCAATTCAAATTCAATTTATATTTACCTTTTCATATTATTGCACATACAGTACATACAGACATACATACATACGCATATATGCATATACATGCATCTACACCCATCTAAATTATTTAAAACTATTTCCAAATTTCTGTTAATTAAAACACAAAGGGTTTGTTTTTAAGGTTTGAAAAAAAGTACAAATTTAATTTAGTTTGTTATTTTAATGCCCTGATTTTTAAAGGTAAACTGTTGCAAGCAATTTGGATTTCATATTGGGCTTACTCCAACCTCCTGATGTACCCATGGCATGAGTAAAGGTAGATATGCTTTACACAATCAAAACCTTTCCTAGCTGTCAACACATCTTAATTATTCAATTTGATTTATTTTATTCAGTCGATATTAATGACCCCTGCCCTTCGTGTGCAGATCTCGAAAGGCACACTTCTGAAAGGCATAGAGATAATACTGTTCATGTCCTAGACAAAGCAATACATTGCCTTGTTGCAGATACCACGGTAATGTTTGTGACACCCTTGCTTGCATAATCCAGATGTTCAGATCCCTCTGAGATAATAATCACCTGAACATCACAACTGTAGACAGGTGGTAATAAGACAATTTGTACTGTATTTATATTTGCACTATGTCCTTTATGTGCCGCCACCAAATATAGGGAAAGTGTGTAAATGCCCCGCGCACCATCGCTGGAGCCCAGTTAGAATAATCGCACCATGTTGGTTCGGGAGGTGGGACTCCCAAATCGCACCCTGTTCCCTTTGACAGTGCACTTCTTTTGAGCAGAGCCCCTTAGGACATAATGTGCATTTCAGGATGGCCCTAGGCACCCCTTTCAACTACCTAATGAGTATATTCATCCAATCAGCCTGTAGGCTCGCTGCCTTCTTGCCGTCGTTGTACAAAGAGCTTTCTTGATGTGTTACTATATTTGAGTCACAGTTAAGCATTTCTAATCATGGCGTTTAAATACCTCAATAATCCCAAGAGAAACAAATACAAACAATTGAATGATTCTCAGTGTGGTAAAAGACAACTCACCTGGGGGGGCGGGGCTGTCTTAACGTATGTATGTGTTTCAGGTGAACATAACACAGGGTTCATCTCACCATAGGTGGGGTCCTTCCCTCCCTCCCTCCCTCCCTCCCTCCCAGGGTCTCTGTTTAGTAGCTCCTCTCCCTTTTTTGTCTCGCCAACAACCTCCCACACACCCAACCTCCTTCCCAACCCCCATCTCTCTTTTCTGCCAATCTTCCCTTTATATCGCTCCACCTCTCCCAACCTGGAGGAGAAACGGAAAGAGAGACAGAGACTGTGTGTGTGTGTGTGCTTGGGGGGGGGGGGG
>JACXGI010009821.1:0-29276 GCA_016801175.1 Esox masquinongy | reverse complement strand
TTAGGGGTGTACTCACTTTTGTTGCCAGCGGTTTAGACATTAATGGCTGTGTGTTGAGTTATTTTGAGGGGACAGCCAATTTACACTGTTATACAAGCTGTACACTCACTACTTTACATTGTAGCAAAGTGTCATTTCTTCAGTGTTGTCACATGAAAAGATATAATCAAATATTTACAAAAATGTGAGGGGTGTACTCCCTTCTGTGAGATACTGTATGTGATTCTTAGGAAAGTATTGTATTCTGTTTCTCTGCTTACAACCAGTTAACAACCAGGTAACGATAAATATTTGTAGGGCCTAAGGTCAAAGGCTGCTGGCCAAGGATATACCCAGGCATGGGTCACTCTGAGTCTTTCCTAAAATCATCCCTGAGGTGCTGCAGCTTCCTGCACATTTATGCCAAGTGTTCAGTGATTTAAAATGTCCTTTATTTCACGTACCAATCTCAACCTCCTTTAAGCCGCACATTCTTGAAATGATTGGACCCCAATACAGGAGTTTGTTATGTCTACACTTCAAACAAAATGTGGCTTATAAATGGAGGAGGGGAATACACATCTACATTTTCAAATGGAGCTTCTATTGGCAAGTTCCTCTGTTTTTGAAGTTGATGTAATAGATGCTTTTTCTAACTTAAATTGTATTTCAATTAAAACGACAAGTTATTATGATCTCATGATTTGACAAGTGATCTGAGTTTTGTTTTACACAGGTTAACTACTCATTCATTCCATCATGACATGGAGTTACATCCTTAATATATATTGTAATTCTTCTGTTCAATTGACAAACACCTTGAATTTATTTTCCAACTTCCATACCTGTCTCCTGGCTCCCCTCTAGGGTGCATTGTAAAAATGAGCTCAGATACTGAGATGGCTGTGTTCAGATCAATAGATCAACATACCTGACAGGGAGAGGATAGCAGCCCCGAACAGACTATTATGCGAAGACTGCTGTTTTTATGTCCTCAGCTTAAAGAGCTGTGCATCAGAGGCACTCTCCAAAACAAAGCCAAGCAAACTTTAAGGCTGATGCAGGATCAGTGAGTTACTTGTGATCGACAGTACCAAAGTGACAAATTCAAAAACGATATAAACAGTTGAGATATGATACAGTATTAACAAATGTGTTTTTTTATGGGGATTGTAACAGTAAAGCATGATGAAATCTTCCCAATTATTAGATCCCATTTTGAACATGTCAAGATAGGAACTTTCTATGACGTCACCCATGAATGGACTGTATGCACAGTACACATGAAATGTAAATGCTAATGTATGATTAGAGAGAACCATAGACATGTATGCGTTGGTAATGAACGGCTGGACTGTGAAGTTGATATTGTGTGGTGTATGTGGCCGATCTTCAGTGAAATGGGTAGATGACAGTCTACTGGCCTCAGGGTTGTTTGAGAAAACGAAAGTTCCAGATAAGAGCCGATATGCCCTTGTTACAGTTCTAATTTAGGTCAAAAATGATCACCTGACCCTCTCTGTGTACTGACAATTGTCTCAGGAAATTCATTGGCGAGTGTAGAATGATTAAACATAGTTTATATACTCGGCTGTGTCATGTGTTTCTTGTCTGTATTTGTGTATGCTTGATGTTACAGATCCGTTGTGCTCTTTCCTAATAAACTATGTGCTTTGACTTTCAGCTCAGTGTTGTGTGTTTTTATGTGCAACTAAACACCTTGTGTTTGATAATGTGCAACTTAACAACTCCTAAGTCTAATAAGATAGAGGACTTGGCCATGATGACCCATCTCAATGAGTCCTCTGTGCTGTATAACCTCAGAGAGAGGTTATTATGGATGATCTACATTATGGATGATCTACGTGAGTCTCATTGCATTACAAGTTATTTTTTCTCTGAGATTTTTATCCTTGTTTCCAAAGCTCACCCTTTACTCTGCTTCCCCTGATATTACAGTCACACAGTGTTCCAGACTTCCTGGCTGTTCTGTGTCACTGTGAACCCTTATAAGTTACCACAGTAATCTACAACCAGGAGGAGGTTGTGGCATTTAGAGGGAAGAAACACATGGAAGCTCAAAGCCCATATCTTCTCTCCACAACACTAATCAGTTCATGCTTACCAGTATTATCAATCTCTTCAATGTATTTTAGTTCATTATTTATTTCTATACAGCATGCTCTCATTATTATTTCTACTAATTTAGATACACTACTGTTCAAAAGTTTGGGGTCACTAGGAAATATCCTTGTTTCAAAAGAAAAGCAATTGTTTTTGTCCATTAAAATAACATCAAATTGATCAGAAATACAGTGTAGACATTGTTAATGTTGTGAATGACTACTGTAGCTGGAAATGGCTGATGTTTAATGGAATATCTACGTAGGCGTTCGAGGCCCATTATCAACAACCATCAGTCCTGTGTTCCAATGACACATTGTGTTTGCTAATTCAAGTTTATAATTTTAAAAGGCTAGTTGATCATTATAAAACCCTTTTGCAATTATATTAGCACTGCTGAAAACTGTTGTGCTGATTAAAGAAGCCAATAAACTGTCCTTCTTTAGACTAGTTGAGTAACAGGAGCATCAGCAATTGTGGGTTCGATTACCGACTCAAAATGGCCAGAAACAAAGAACTTTCTTTTGAAAGTCGCCTGTCTATTCTTGTTCTGAGAAAGGCTATTCTATGTGAGAATTTGCCAAGAAACTGAAGAGGAGTGGGAGAACAAATACATTGGAGTATCTAGTTTGAGAAACAGACACCTCACAGGTCCTCAAATGGCAGCTTCATTAAATATTACCTACGAAACACCAGTCTCAACATCAACAGTGAAGAGGCGACTCTAGGATGCTGGTCTTCTAGCCAGAGTTCTTAGACTGGCCAATAAAACGAAAAGATTAAGATGGGCAAAAGAACACAGACACTGGAAAGAGGAAGATTGGAAAAAAGTGTTTGTGGTGTTCAGATCACAAAGAAGAACATATTTGAGACTCAAATGAAAAGATGCTAGAGGAGTGCTTGGCACCATCTGTCAAGCATGGTGGAGGCAATATTATGGTCTGTGGGTGCTTTGGTGGTGTTAAAATGGGAGGTTTGTACAGGGTAAAAGGGATATTGAAGAAGGAAGGCTATCATTCCATTTTGCAACGCCATGACATACCCTGTGGACAGCGCTTTTTTGGAGCCAATTTCCTCTTACAACAGGTCAATGACCAAAAGCACAGCTCCAAACTATGCAAAAACTATTTAGAAAAGAAGCAGTCAGCTTGAATTCTGTCTATAATGGAGTGGCCAGCACAGTCACCAGATCTCAACCCTATTGAGCTGTTGTGGGAACAGCTTGACCGTATGGTACGTACGAAGTGCCCATCAAGCCAATCCAACTTGTTGGTGGTGCTTCAAGAAGCATAGGGTGAAATCTCTTCAGATTACCTCAACAGACTGACAACTAGAATGCCAAATATCTGTAATTGCTGAAAATGGAGGATTCTTTGACAAAAGCAAAGTTTGAAGGATACAATTATTATTTCAATTAAAAATCATTATTTCTAACCATGTCAATGACTATAGTTCCTATTCGTTTTGCTATATTTCTTATTCAAACTCATTTAATGTATGGCTTCCTGGAAAACAAGGACATTTCTAAGTGACCACAAACTTTTGAACGGTTGTGTAGATTGTCGGTCCATCTTAACCATGTAACAGAACATAAATCAACAGAAAGGTTTGTTCTTTAGCAAGATGGGTTTTTTTTAATTTGTACTTTGTGTTTCCCTCAGTGGATTTAACAGAAAGTCTGTATACACCATGCCAGTCTTTTAGAGCTTTGCGACAATGTCCGGAAATGGGGATAATAAATTAGAGGGTCCAGGCAAAATCCATGTGAGTAGAATTCAAATTCTTCTCTCAACACAATGACAAGGCCAACTTTAAAACGAAAATGTCTTCAGCATGTTAACAGACAGATCATTTTCTGAACCTTGCTATTGAATTAATTAATGTTGATTGATTGGCTGACTGGATGGTCTGTTGTATTTTCCTTGTAGGGAACATCAGGAACAACAACACCTCTCATTTTGTGAGACAGGAATCCAGTGTGAAATGTTTCAATGCATTTGTCATTATTCAGTCATCAAGGTCATGGCGATCTTGTTCATGATTGTCCAGTGCAAATTCATCAGAGGTCACACTAGAAAAGCAGGGATATTGTCTTCTGCGGACCTTGAGATGTGTGTGGGTTCTGCCGCACAGTGACATAGGCCCACTCATGATGCCCTTACGTTACCATATCTTCTACTGGATCATGTCCAACAGGAAGCCTGAGCACACAGGGGATACTTCTCATCACCACCAACCTTTACGACTTCCTGTTCATCGGGTACTGGTGTAAGTTTGGCTAAATGCAATCAAACACACATGGCGGAAACATTGTTGAATTTGTCCCATGATTTCAGATTTGTTTTGGATTTATTATACAGAAAAATATAATCCACTGATTTGCGTCTAAAGTGCCGTTTCCATCACTGGGTTTATCTCAGAGGATAGGATGGGCATCTACAAGCTGACAGGTGAAGTGATGTATCATGGAAACATGAAATTCAAACAGAAGCAGAGAGAGGAGCAGGCAGAACCAGACCTGTACTGTGTGTCCTCATATTAGTCTTGTTGCTGTTGACACTGAATATTCTAATGACTTTTCTCTGTTTAAGCCTTGCTGGTGGAAAAAAAAGAGTGAACTAAGAATGGAGATTGATGAACAGGACAGTAACATAGAATCAGTCTCCAAAGTTGAGAACAACACCATAACAATACAGGTAGATACATACTTTTTTTTATCATTACATGGATAACAAATTACTCTGCTTATTAATAAAACACACCCGGAGAATGTTTATTCATGAGCAAGTCCCCCTACCCTAAACCTTTCACCTGAATGCATTTCTGAAGGTTCATTCAAATGCATCCTGTGTAAGAATCCATTACATTGACTATGTACATTTAAAGACAGCCTATTGTAACAAATGTTCTTGTAATACTTAGAAGTTATTCCACTGGCATGATAGGAAAGATAGCATACTTGCTCAGATATCAAAGACCAAGATGTCTTTTACTCAATAAAGTGAAGAGCTGAAGAGGCTGCTTGAAGAAACCAATATTTACAATAAAATTCTTTAAGTTGCTTTTAGTCTACAAAAATCAAAACAGCTTCCAATGTTGGTGGGGCATATAGCCTAGCGATTAGAGCATCTGACCAGTAACCAAAAAGTTGCTGGATTGAATCCCGGAGCTGGCAAGGTGAAAATCTGTTTCTCTGTCACTGTGCAAGGCAATTAACTCAAATTGTTCCCCATGTCATTATTGTAAATGAGGCCAAGATTGAGCTCCAGTGGGGAATGAACTAGGTCAATGTAGAGATGACCTGTTCTGATGATTTTGAGGAGGCCAATTGAGTCTTAGCATTTGTTCAAATATTAGAATAATTCAAATGTAATCCACACCATTATGAGGAAGCCAAGTAACACAATTTAAATTACATTCAATGTCCTAAAGGAGTTTGCCCAACATCTCCAGGATGCTGAGGAGGCCATTAAAACACCACCCTGGAGAAGACCAAGCAGAGGCTGCAGGGTGGATCTTGTGGCTGATGCGGAGAGGGGAAATGCTCAAGCAGCTGTCCTGGCTAAGAAACGGAAGACCCAGGATGTATGCCTGCCTGTCTGCCTTTTTGTCTGTCTGTCCACATGCCTGTCAGTCTGGGTATCTGGGTTTGTGTATGTCGCACAACCTAGTGGACCTTCAGTATAATACAATATATTAAGCTAATGCGTAACTGATTCTGGGCTGTTCTTTTAATAATACGGTGCATATTTCCATTCACTCTTTTTTTGACTAAACATTATGTACATTCGCACTGCATAGACACTTCACAGTTCTACTGAGGCCACCTTTTCACTGTAACATTTCTATGTAATTTTATTTGTTGAAATGATCTTGCCAAACAAGGCAATGATATAACAGGTGTAATGCCATCATCCAAAAGATTCCCTTAGCCAATTATTGTGTGTTTTAATGGCTTGACATAGACCTGGCAGGGGTGCCGTGTGCGTGTAGCTTTAGTTTAAGTTGAGAGTCTGGTATTTTCAGAGATCAGACGAGAGCCTCAGGAGAATGTATGGCAACATTTCCAAAATGGGCTTCCCCAAGACAGCCAAAATAGTCCTCCGCTCCAATGTCACCGTCCCTCGCAGAACACGCATTCACACACATGCCATCAGGCCTAAAGCGGGCAAGCTATCTCAGGATTAACCGGGATTAGGCTCCATAATAGAAAGTCAATCCATCGTGTTCAGAAAGGCATGGATACTTTTCCTATAACTGTGCTAAATCGTTATCTGTGTGGGTCCTTTAGAACTGCACTATCTGTTTAGGACACTGTGATTGACATGTTTGTTTTTTGTCTTGTTTTTCTGTGGTCCAGTTATAAAGGCAATCAGTGTTTCAAAAGTCACCATCATAACTTTGGAATTTCAATTGTCTTAAAAAAACAGATTGGGGCTTAAGCCTGACATATAAGTCATAAGCCTGAGAGTATACTAGTCGACTCACCCTGCATGTCTTACATTCTGCGCGACTACACCAGAGCTTTAATTAGAACTCCAAAAAGGACCTTGGCACTTTCAGCCCAAATGCAAACTGACTGGTTAATGACATGCATAAACAGGACTCTGCCTCTGAAAACCATTGTCTGGCCACCATGACACTCAGACCAAGAATACTTTAAGCCCCATGAGAGATGACAGAATAACTTATTGGGGGGGGGGGTCGTCCCACTATTGCGGGATTTAAGGGCCGGACCAAATCAACTCAATAAAAGTCACTCCAGGGAGTCCTTGCAGTAACTGAGGGATATGGCTGAGGGAAGACACTGTTGAGTAATATTAGGGACTCTGCTACAAAGGTTTGTGTGTTAGGCTCTGGTTAGTTTTTTTGTAAAAAAACAAAACAAACAAAAACAAATTCAACAGTTCAATGTTTTATTTAATTCAAATTTTGTTTTACCATTTTTCTTCTCAGGTCAGAAAAACAAAACAGCTAACTTTTTTTCTGTTTCAGCGTGGATTTGGGTAAGGTTTAAGACACATCTTAAAGTCCTTTCTCAGCTTTTGTTGTGAGATTCCTTTAACTGGATCTCTCCACCATAGAAAGTTACTTTTCTGGAACCATTCTGACACCCTGCTTTCTCTTGCCAGTAAAAGCCAAGCCATGAGTACAGATGCAGAGATGACCATTTTCGGGGAGGCGGCCATATACCTCCGGAAACCGGAGAGAGAAAGGATTGCCGCTCAGAACAGCCATTTTGATTCTAAGACAGCATGTTATTTGACCGACAGCAAACAGATGTACCTCAAAGGCAACATCCTGAAGAGAGATGGTACCAAAATCACTGTGAAGATGACTGGAGGACAAGTATGTGTCTGACTACACAACTGACTATATTACTAAATCATTCAAATAATAATGAATATATAGCTCCAGAAAAAATTAAGAGACCACTGCAACTTTTTCTTTCCTTTCCAAAAAAGTTGAAAAGGAAAGTTTTGAGTGAGGAACAGAAGCGTTCAATTTGCAGTGGTCTCTTAATTTTAACCCTTCTGTTCCTCACTCAAAACTTTCCTTTTCGACTTTTTTGGAAAGGAAAGAAAAAGGTGTAGTGGTCTCTTAATTGTTTCCGGAGCTGTATACTATGAATTACCTGTGGTGCTACATATTGATCTTACTTTCCTGACCAACTTTCTAAGGTTGTAACAGTGACAGAAGACGACGTGTATCCAATGAATCCTCCTAAATTTGATAAGATTGAAGACATGGCCATGATGACTCATCTGAACGAGGCCACTGTGCTGTACAACCTCAAAGAGCGTTACGCAGCCTGGATGATCTACGTGAGTGAAGACTTCTCATACTGTATACAATTAAGAATACATTCACTTCAGTACAACATCAATGAGATAAGCCAAAGGTCACAGGTTACATATGAGGCACATCATACTGTGTTCCAGACCTACTCTGGACTGTTCTGTGTCACTGTGAACCCCTATAAGAAGTTACCAGTCTACAACCAGGAGGTGGTAGTGGCCTATAGAGGGAAGAAACGCATGGAAGCTCCGCCTCACATCTTCTCTGTCTCTGACAACGCCTATCAGTTCATGCTCACGGGTAAGGTTGATATTTGGTTGTAATAGAAATCTTTTTTTTCATGTTATTTCAACATATTATTTTTTTCTTTGCACTGATTAAACTAGATTTTTTCCCTCTCCATATTCACAGACAGAGAGAACCAGTCTGTCCTCATCACGTAAGAAGCATTCAACACGATTAAACTATGTTTTATAACAGACTAAGCCTGAATCTTTACCAAAAAGTAACTCTTTACTGTAGTCACCTGTACTGAAGTCATCTTGCTCTTTTCCCAATCTGATATATTTATCTGAAATCAGCGGAGAATCTGGTGCAGGAAAGACTGTGAACACTAAACGTGTCATCCAGTACTTTGCAACAATTGCAGTGTCTGGAAAGAAAGAATCTACTAGTGTCAAAATGCATGTGAGTGGCACTATGAATCCTGGCTGCTACTAGCCAACAACAACCATAACCATGTATAATGTCCATCTGACGCAAGTAAATGCCAAATTAGTAGTCATTGGCAAAATATAGACTGATCATATATATATAATATAGGGTTCACTGGAGGATCAGATCATTGCAGCCAACCCCCTGTTAGAAGCATATGGAAATGCTAAAACCGTAAGGAATGACAACTCCTCCCGATTTGTAAGTTGAGCATCTTACAATTATATTTCAAATAATTATGATGATGTGTTATAGTTCAAACCAGCAATCATAAAGTGTTCTTTCTCAAACAGGGTAAATTCATCAGGATTCATTTTGGAACCACCGGAAAGCTCGCCTCAGCTGATATTGAGACCTGTGAGTCTATGTTGTTTCCTGTGTATGGTCTAGACTAGAGGTTATGTGTGTCCTTGACAGTCTTCACTCTTCCCCCAGACCTGCTGGAAAAGTCGAGAGTCACATTCCAGCTTGCTGATGAGAGAAGTTATCACATCTTCTATCAAATCATGACCAATCACAAGCCAGAGCTGATTGGTAACGATCAGATGAATAATGATACCATCAATGATCCACTGATTACATTGAAGCTGAGTGTAGAGATGACATTCTTCACAAACTATCCTTCTACTATCCACAGAGATGCTGCTCATCACAACCAACCCATATGATTTCCCTATGATCAGTCAGGGGCAGATCACTGTGACCAGCATCATCGACAAAGACGAACTGGTCGCTACCGATGTAAGCCTTTTTGATTTGGTCAATAACTTAACAAAATCTTTTTGCACGTTCACCACAATGCAGTGGTGGAATGGTGCTTATTACTTTTGATTCATGCTGTTTTAATATTGCGTCTACTTCTATCTATTAACTTTTTTTAATTTATTTGGTCATTAGACTGCTATTGACATCCTGGGCTTCACGCTGGATGAGAAGATGGGCATCTTTAAGCTGACCGGTGCTGTGATGCATCATGGAAACATGAAGTTCAAGCAGAAGCAGAGAGAAGAGCAAGCGGAGCCAGATGGCACAGAGGGTAAAAATGGCTTTTGAATGGGAACTTCATTTGAAATAAAAATAACAGCCTCCATGTCATAGATTGTCCCTTGGGACAGAGTTGTTGAAATTCTTTATCTGATGGCATTATTGTTTTAGTGGCTGACAAAGTTGCTTACCTCCTGGGCTTGAACTCTGCCGACCTGATAAAAGCTATCTGCTACCCGAGAGTTAAGGTTGGAAATGAGTATGTAACCAAGGGGCAGACAGTCCAACAGGTGAAACACCAGATATATATTTACAATTTCAAATAAATAGATATCAATAAGTCTGCTGTGATCATTACAAATAAGTTGCGTTGTTGTCCCACTGTTAGGTCCATAACTCAGTAATGGCCCTGGCAAAATCCATCTATGAGAAGATGTTCTTGTGGATGGTTATCCGAATCAACCAGATGTTGGACACCAAGCAGCCAAGGCAGTTCTTTATTGGTGTCCTGGACATTGCTGGGTTTGAGATATTTGATGTAAGTATTGAATGTCCTCAGTGCTGTACTTAATTTGATGATAGAGTCACTGAGATAACAATGTCTTCAATGTGAAATATGTCATATGCTTTCTACAGTACAACAGCCTGGAGCAGCTGTGTATCAACTTTACCAATGAGAAACTGCAACAGTTTTTCAACCATCACATGTTTGTGTTGGAACAAGAAGAGTACAAGAAAGAAGGAATTGAGTGGGAGTTCATAGATTTTGGAATGGACTTGGCTGCCTGCATTGAGCTCATCGAGAAGGTAAGTTGAGGCAACTTCTATTCGAAAAATACAAACAAATGTTTACTCTAATCATCCTTTTAATAACATCTCTCCTCAAAAGCCAATGGGCATCTTCTCCATCCTCGAAGAGGAATGCATGTTCCCCAAGGCTTCAGACACCACCTTCAAGAGCAAGTTGTATGACCAGCATCTGGGAAAGACTGTCTGCTTTCAGAAACCCAAACCTGCCAAAGGCAAGGCTGATGCCCACTTCTCTCTGGTGCACTATGCCGGAACTGTGGACTACAACATCTGTGGCTGGCTGGACAAGAACAAGGACCCTCTGAATGAGTCTGTGGTACAGCTATATCAGAAGTCGGCAGTTAAACTGCTGGCTCTCCTGTATGCAAGCTTTACACAAGCCGATGGTATGGGATCTATGCCAGATATAATATTTCTAAGTATAACATATTCAGTGTTGCAGACATCACACATCCTATGCAACCTATGCTTGTTTCTTTGACAGATCTTAGCAAAAAAGGGGCCAAGAAGAAAGGTGGATCCTTTCAAACAGTGTCTGCCTTGTTTAGGGTAGGGGATTCATCAATTATTTTCTAATCAATACTATTAAGATGTTGAGACTCAAACGTTTTGCTGAAACATATTACTTTCATCCCAAAGGAGAACTTGGGAAAGCTGATGACAAACCTCAGATGCACTCATCCTCACTTTGTGCGCTGCTTAATTCCCAATGAGTCCAAGACTCCAGGTAATACAAAATATGTACAGAGTACTAGTTAACACTTTTTCTCTTCAGATAAAATGCATCTAACAATTTGTACATCTTAGGTTTCATGGAGAATTCTCTGGTGATCCATCAGTTGAGGTGTAATGGTGTGTTAGAAGGTATCAGAATCTGCAGAAAAGGTTTTCCAAGCAGAATACTTTATGGTGATTTCAAGCAAAGGTATGCAGTCATTTACGTCAGTTTGCCAAAATGCTAATCGAATCCTAGCTAATAACATAGCTAATGTATGTATCAATAATTTTTGAAACAGATACAAAGTATTGAATGCCAGCATTATCCCAGATGGCCAGTTCATTGACAACAAGAAAGCTTCAGAAAGACTCTTGGGGTCAATTGATGTGGACCGCACTCAGTACAAATTTGGGCACACCAAGGTAGGAGGAGCCGAACTATGTGCACAATCACAAACAACAATGTTAACCTTAGAATTTCTTTAAAATCCTTTTCTCTGGCACAACCATGTCCTCCTTCTCTCAGGTGTTTTTCAAGGCTGGGCTGCTAGGAACCCTGGAGGAGATGAGAGATGAAAAGCTGGCAGCATTGGTTACAATGACTCAAGCTGTCTGCAGAGGCTTTGTAATGAGGAAGGAATTCAGAAAGATGATGGAAAGAAGGTAGGACTGTTCAATTGACAAATTGGCTTTAAAGCATTAATTACGTCACAGTATTGCCTTTTTGTCACCAAGGTTATTAATAAACATACGTTATAATGAACTCCTCATGCAGAGAATCTATCTTCATCGTCCAGTACAACATCCGCTCCTTCATGAACGTAAAACACTGGCCATGGATGAAGCTTTACTTCAAGATCAAACCCCTTCTAAAGAGTGCTGAGACAGAGAAGGAGATGGCAACCATGAAGGAAGAGTTTGCCAAGTGTAAGGAGACCTTGGCCAAGGCCGAAGCCAAAAAGAAGGAACTGGAGGAGAAAATGGTGTCTCTTCTGCAGGAGAAGAATGATCTTCAGCTGCAAGTAGCTTCTGTATGTAACTGAAATATTATTTAATAAAGTCGGGAATCCAAGTAACTGTTTAATTTTGATTAGGGTAGTAGGGTTTCACTAATTTTGGTAATTCATGCAATCTATAGTAATGCTTGTAATTTCTACTAGAAACTACTCTGAAATTCTTTCTACTAAATACTTTTTCTTCAAAACTGCAACCAGTTAGTTGCAACCCTAACTATAAAATATTTGGTCTAAACATGTTTTGCAAATGTTTCTCTAGGAAAGTGAAAACCTTTCAGATGCAGAAGAAAGATGTGAAAGTCTTGTCAGGAGCAAGATCCAGCTTGAGGCCAAAGCTAAAGAGCTGAGTGAGAGGCTAGAGGATGAGGAGGAGATCAATGCTGAGCTGACCGCCAAGAAAAGGAAACTGGACGATGAGTGCTCTGAGCTGAAGAAGGACATTGATGATCTAGAGCTCACCCTGGCTAAAGTTGAGAAAGAGAAACATGCCACTGAAAACAAGGTTAAAGCGACTACCCCAACATCAATTCTACAGTATGGATACTTCCTTTATCAGTATAACTATATTATTTTCTCCTCTGTGTTTGTCTGAATAGGTGAAAAACTTGACTGAAGAGATGTCAACACTAGATGAAACCATAGTTAAAGTATCCAAGGAGAAAAAAGCCCTCCAAGAGGCCCATCAGCAAGTCTTGGATGAGCTCCAGGCAGAGGAAGACAAAGTCAACACTCTGACCAAAGCTAAGGCTAAGCTAGAACAGCAAGTAGATGATGTGAGTTTAAGTCCAATGCAAAATGGGCCTTAATGTGTGTCATGATGTACAAACCCTGGTGTAGTCTTAAATCTTGTCATGTTACAGTTAGAGGGCTCCCTTGAACAAGAGAAGAAACATTCCATGGATCTTGAGAGATCCAGGAAGAAGTTTGAGGGAGATTTAAAACTTGCCCAAGAAACCATAATGGATCTAGAGAATGAAAAACAGCAATCTGATGAAAAGTTGAAGAAGTAAGAGGAATTCAACTTAAATACTACGCTGCATGCTTTCTATCAAGTTTTATCTAGATTTTAACAACTTTCAATTAATGTTAAACTTCTAGGAAAGACTTTGAAATTTGTCATCTTGTTGGGAAAATTGAAGAGGAGCACTCCTTTCATGCCCAGTGTCAGAAGAAACTGAAGGAACATCAGGTATAAAAAAATAAACGTTTTAAGCCATTATGTTGATATGTTTTGAAACTCCTGACAAACATACAATGTCTTTGATGTATGTTCTGTTTCTTTCAGGCCCGTATTGAAGAGCTGGAAGAGGAGATTGAGGCAGAACGTGCTGCCAGGGCTAAGGTGGAGAAGCAGAGATCAAATATCTCCAGAGAACTTGAGGAGATCAGTGAAAGGCTTGAAGAAGCTGGTGGAGCCACCACTGCTCAGATTGAGATGAACAAGAAGCGCGAGTCAGAGTTTCAGAAACTGAGACGAGACCTGGAGGAGTCAACTCTGCACTACGAAGCTACTTCTACTGCACTGCGTAAGAAACATGCAGATTCTGTGGCAGAGCTAGGAGAGCACATTGACAACCTGCAGCGCATCAAGCAGAAGCTAGAGAAGGAGAAGGGAGAATATAAAATGGAGATTGATGACCTTGTTAGCAACATGGAGTCACTGTCCAAATCAAAGGTAAGTTGACAAGTTTACAAGATATTTTGAAAATGTTCAAGCACTTTTGGGGTTATAAAGAAATGTATTGTTCTGGCAGTGTAATATGGAAAAAATGTGCCGAAGCCTTGAAGACCAACTCAGTGAGCTAAAGGCCAAAAACGATGAAAATCAGCGGCATGTCACTGACTTCACTGTGCAAATAGCAAGATTCCAAACAGAAAATAGTGAGCTTTCTCGTCAGCTTGAGGAAAGAGAATCTTTGGTATCCCAGCTGACCAAAAACAAACAGGTGTTGATTTTACAAGCCGAAGAACTGAAGAGGCTGGCTGAGGAGGAGGTTAAGGTACAGTAATACAACTGATTCAATTGTCCTCATCAAGTCAAACAAATGTTAAATACTAGATGTGTTTGATACAGGCCAAGAATGCCTTAGCCCACACCCTCCAATCTGCCCGCCATGACTGTGACCTGCTGAGGGAGCAGTTTGAGGAGGAGCAGGAGGCCAAGGCAGAGCTGCAGCGCAGCATGTCTAAGGCCAATGGAGAGGTGGCTCAGTGGAGAACTAAATACGAGACGGACGCCATCCAAAGAACAGAAGAGCTGGAGGAGTCCAAGTATTAATGATCTCTTATGCCAAAGACATTTAGATTTGCATATAGTGGTTTTGAAATTGATGCAAATATAAAAAGTAGTATCAGAACCAGACTATGTCCTAATATCCTAATAGAGTTGGCTGAATCTTCCATATCTATTACTCTCTATGGCTATTCCCTTGTCTAATAGGAAGAAACTTGCCCAGCGTCTTCAGGATGCTGAAGAGACCATTGAGGCTGTGAATGCAAAATTTTCCTCTCTGGAGAAGATTAAGCAGAGGTTGCAGGGAGAGGTGGAGGACCTCATAATGGAACAGGAGAAAAATAATGCCTGGGCCACTAACATGGACAAGAGGCAACGGAACTTTGATAAGGTATTTATTAACTAGGAGAGAACTCAAATCATTTATATGTAAACGCAATAATTTGAGAAGATCTTGGGAAATCTTTTCTCACTTCAGATTTTGACTGAATGGAAGCACAAGTATGAGGAGAGCCAGGCTGAGCTGGAAGGTTCACAGAAAGAATTTCGTTCCACGAGCACTGAACTCTTCAAAATGAGGAATTCTTATGAGGAGTGCCTGGACCAGCTAGAGACCATGAAGAAAGAGAATAAGATCCTGCAACGTATGGCTGAGCATTGGCACTTTGACATTCTTTGGATTTAAAAAGGACTAACATGCAAATGGAACTTATACATACTGTATGTGGACAAAATTTCTGTTTTTCTATGTGGTCACCAGAGGAAATCACAGACCTGAGTGACAGACTTGGTGAAACTGGGAAGATCATCCACGAAGTGGAGAAGGCCAAGAAGATTATAGAGACTGAGAAAGCAGAGATCCAGACATCTCTTGAGGAAGCAGAGGTAATGTTTCAGCAGTAGTGTAGATGAGAAGATACAGTACTTTATTCAGTGCTTTAATATGAAAACTAAAAATTGCTCTCTTTATGTAGTTAATTACATGTACACTTTAAAGTCAGTGTTCTTCAGTCATCATTCTTGTATCTCTCAGGCCTCTTTGGAGCATGAGGAGTCCAAAATCCTACATGTGCATCTAGAGCTGGCCCAGGTGAAAGGGGAAGTAGACAGGAAGCTTGCAGAGAAGGATGAAGAGATGGAGCAGCTGAAACGCAGCAGCCAGCGGTTGATCGAGTCATTGCAGAACAGCCTTGACTCTGAGGTCAGGAGCCGAAACGATGCTCTCAGGTTTAAACGCAAGATGGAGACGGACCTTAATGAGATGGAGGTTCAGCTGAGCCATGCTAACCGGCAGTCTGCTGAGGCCCAGAAACAGCTTAGAAATGTCCAGGAACAACTTAAGGTGAGGGTTGCTTTCTCTTTTATTTGGATCCCAATTAACAAAAAGTGGAAGATTTTTTTCCAGACGGTGTGCTGGTAAAATATTCAATTCACCCAGTCGTATATTGAACACAAGATCCAATTGAAATCTGACTTCTGCTCTTAACCCAACCCCTCCAAGGCGTCCACATTATGCAACTGAGAAAAGTATAATGTACATCAGTGATGCAAAGGGACAAAAAAACAGATAGTTTGACCTTGCCGACTCTTGGATTCCATCTAGTATCATTGCACTTCCATTTTTCAAATGTTTGAGTGGGTTGGTAAGTTCACGCTCAGCCATGATTATGCGCACACAAAGTGCTAAGTGGTGGAATAAAGGAACTGCTGGTCAAACATAGGGTAGTTAATGGGGAAAATGCATTTTGACGTTAGTGAATACATTTATAATATTTTATTTACAAAGCAATACAGAAAGTTGTTTTTTTATGTGTGTGTGTTTGTGTGTGTGTGTGTGTTTTATGTTTCTTGCAAAAATTAAACGAGATATTGGTCCCAGTGTGACTGTAAATATGGTTAACATATATTGAAATTTAATACATTTAGACATGGTTCTCTCTGGTTTGTCAGGATGCTCAGATGCACCTGGACGAGGCTCTACATAGCCAGGAGGAATTAAGGGAACAGGCTGCCTTGGTAGAGCGCAGGAACTCCCTGATGCAGGCCGAGGTGGAGGAGCTGAGGGCGGTCCTGGAGCAGGCAGAGAGGAGTCGCAAGATGGCAGAGCAGGAGCTGGCGGACACCTGTGAGAGAGTTGGGCTGCTGCACTCCCAGGTTAGTGTTTCTTGACCCTGTATACTTAATAAGCTGCAAGTAAATCATATACTGTATTTACTGTATATCAGTGTTATGTTATTGTTAGTTTAATATTTTTTGCAAACCAATGCTCATCTTCCATGACTACCTTTCCAAAGTCATACAATTGCAGAGGACAGGGCAACACAAAGAACCACAAGGAATTATAAATAATAAACCCAAATAAATTAATAAACAAATAAGTAAACACTATACAGAAGAGAAATAGACAAATATCAAACAACACAACATACAACAAAATATTTAAAATTAAAGATTACATTATTATTGCTAATCCTAATCGAAAATGGTCTTAAGCTGAAGAACTTGCCTTACAGAATATCAATTTGATGAGCACCAAGAAGAAACTGGATGCTGACCTCACCCAACTCCAGGCTGAGATGGAGGATGCTGTCCAGGAGGCCAGGAATGCAGAGGAGAAAGCCAAGAAGGCCATCACAGATGTGAGTGACTTCCAGAAGATTTACCAAGTATACTTTGAACCACTGTTATACTCATCCCTCTTCGAATACTGTATGTCGTGATCTTCTGTCTGCAATTGCAGGCAGCCATGATGGCCGAGGAGTTGAAGAAGGAGCAGGACACCAGCTCTCACCTGGAGAGGATGAAGAAGAACCTGGAAGTGACAGTCAAGGGCCTGCAGGTCCGTCTGGATGAATCTGAGAACCTGGCCATGAAAGGAGGCAAGAAGCAGCTCCAGAAACTGGAGTCCAGGGTGAGCTATTATTAACAAGTCTTTTGATATGCAAAAGCAGAGCTCTCACATTGATAATTTTCAGAGGAGGTGCCGACTATAATAACTAGGCTATAAAAGCTCAGAGTAATAAACAAATATTAAATAACACAACATACAGCAAAATATATGAGTATAGACCGATACCAGTCAAAGGTTTGGACACACCCATTCATGTGAATGGGTGTATATGTCATCACATCACTTTTTACTGGTCTAATTGCATTGGTAACCAATTCACGATAGCAATAAGGCATCTCATTGCCAATAAACCACGGCTAAGAGCTATGTCCAGGCACTCCGGGATGCATGGTGCCTATGAACAGCTCTTAGCCATGGTATATTGGCCATATGCTACAGCCCCTCGTGCCTTATTGCTATACGGTGTCATGTTTTTTGAGAAGTGGATATTAATTAAACAATTGTCTTAGAATTAGTACAGTTGCAAATGTTTAGACTCCCTGGGTTGCAGATCCGAGAGTTGGAAGGAGAACTGGAGGCTGAACAGAAGAGAGGAGCTGAAGCCATTAAAGGAGTCAGGAAATATGAGCGAAGAGTCAAGGAGCTCACCTACCAGGTAGCTGATTTTAATGTGCAGAAAGGGTGAAAAGCATTGCAAGGGTGGTGGAAAATGGGGGGAAAGCAGCAAGAGCAAAATAAAGGCAATACCAAATTGTGTGAAATGGGTGGCCAAGGCACAAGGACCAAGGAGGCACAGGCAGTACTTGAGGACGAAACACAAGGCAGTGGCAACATGGGCAAAAATGAAGACAAGGGCAAAAAAAAGATAAACATAAAACTGTAATATTCATATTTTCCAGGCAGAGGAGGACAGGAAGAATGTTCTTAGACTGCAGGACCTGGTGGACAAGCTGCAGCTCAAAGTAAAGGCCTACAAACGTCATGCTGAGGAAGCTGTAAGTAAAGGTTTTATCTTGCCTAATCCGCAAAGACCTACACCCAATGCACTTGTGGAGATCTGAGAGGATTTGACAGGTGTAAACAATTTGGTAATAGCTTCACTATGCCCTCAGATGGGCAAGTTGTAAGATTCACCAAATCGCCTAAACAAATTCCATTTTCTTCCATCTCCATAAGTGGGTGTAGAGTTTGAGGACAATTTATTGGTGGGCCAATGTCCACTCTAACCCAGCTCAGAACTGCTGCTTGTCATATTAACATGATGTGAACCATGTTGATGTTGAATTCCTCCACAGGAAGAGCAGGCTAACATGAATCTGACTAAGTGCAGAAAGGTGCAGCATGCCTTGGAGGAGGCGGAAGAGAGGGCTGACAGCGCTGAGTCCCAGATCAACAAGATGAAAGCCAAGAGCAGGGATATGAGTTCAAAAGTATATCGGAAATGATATCTCTACTGGAACTATTTTCTCTAGTGCCATAGCATTCATAAGTAAAGAAATTATATCAAAACCTTTCTCTCAACAGAGCAAAGAACCATGAAGATGAGGGAAATTATTGTATGACTCAGAAGACTCAACAAATGACGGGAATGAGTTATATAATACCTTGCATGCTTGTCTTGGCCGCTGGGTGACCTGTTTTATTAGACTAATTTAATGGCTTGATGTTTGGGCCAATGATATAATACCCTTTGGAAAAATAGGACGTTTGTGTTAATGTGTATTATTCAAATGAAGTATTTTGTCGCCACCTTGTGGTCTTTTTTCGAATCTGGATTGAATAAACATTTAATTTCCGGATTGTCTACCATTATTTTCGAGTCATTACATACACTGAATTTGTACTTTATACTATAGGTTCTATTGTAGAATCAGTTGTTATACAGATTTCAAAAGTATCTGCATTCATGAGAGTCGTCATCAGCATCTCTAGGAACAAACGGATGAAAGCATTTTTTTCCCCATCAAACGACACGCACGCACGCACGCACGCACGCACACACACACACACACACACACACACACACTGTTTGCAGTTGTTTTGGTACTACTGGCATTGTAATATGTTGTCCTACACTTGTAGTTAATTTATTTTCCAGTCCCTCTTGCCTTCTGTCAGGGCGTCATTGTAAACGAGAAGCTGCTTCTTGTTGACTTGAATGGTTAAAAAAAGTTATATAAGAAATACAGTGAAAAGTCTGGCAATGAAATATACACCCAATTGATTACTTTAAAAGCCCTCAAGTTACCCGTACACTCGCAGACTATATAATAGGTAAGTCGTATATGCACAAGCCCTCTAATATACTCTACGCATGCAACCAAGATGAGAGTACCGACTTATGTCATAGCAATGCGCAAGAGGAATTTAAGGAGCGTATGGACTTTATGAAAGGAAGTGGGTGTAGGCTACGCTACTCATTTATCCAAATCGTGCAGTGTTGCACATAGAGTTTCTTTTGGACATTTTATGGTTCCTTAAGGCCTTCCCTGTTTCGTTCATTTTGCTGTAGTTTAGGAAACGTTTTGCGACAGAATCTGCTGAATGAATACACTCCATTTCACACAGGCAGAAAGCTCGGTATACACGCTCACACAGAGCGCATCTTCGCAGTTGACCAGTGCTACTTTTTTATTAATTTAAAAAGTAGGCTACTTTATCGTGGTTCGCAAAATGTTCGATTATTGAAATGAATGCGGGAACCAGGTTAATCATCATTAGCATACACGTTTGACAAGAAGTTACACTCAAAGTGATTTTCGAGGAGGGGGATCAGTGTGCGAATCAAGACGCGGATCCGACGCTATAGGCTACCAAACAAGATAACGATGTCTGGATCTTATTGCAAAAGTTTATACTCCTTCAGCGGGGAGCAACATCAGCAGGGTTTGACTTTCAAAGTGGGAGAAATCATAAAGATAGTTCAGCCGTTGCCAGGCGGCTGGTGGGAAGGAGAGTTGGATGGAATCCGGGGATGGTTCCCTTCAAGTTATGTTCAAGTCTTAGAGGTGAGTCGGAATGTCCACTTCCAGATAAATAAAAGTGAATATCAGTGGTTAAACAAATGCTAAACGAATAGCAAAAACCTAGATGTTCTTCCTTTGTTGTGCGTTTTGACTGTAGTCTGACTGTATTAACGTCACCAGAAAACGTCATTTTTACGAGTTCTACACGATTCTAACCAAATCTCTAAGTCAGAAAAAGTCAACATTCAACAGATGTCTGTACATTCAATAACACATTTCGGTATTATAAGAGATGGCGTGGTGTACAGATAAATGTGCCACACTGCATCACACACAGCCACACTCACACCCATGTCTTGTATATGGAGTTGTTTCAGATGAGATGAGATGTTAACAGTTTTTATGTGGGGCCTTTATCAGATTAACAGCTTGCATCCTCACCCCGTCCTACCTCTACTATGCATTCTTTCTCACCAAGGGCAAGCTTCCTCATTCCTGACACATTCCATTGGAATTCTCAGGTCTCCTGCCTGTGTGTCTGTCTGCATGAGTGCACAGGGGCAGATCACTGAAAAAACACATTGCTCAGCAGGGTCTCATGTATGCACACAAGGGCACATGGGGTTCAGAGGAGGGCAGAAAAATCATTAGGAGAGGACTGTTTTGAATAAAGTAACACTGAAAATGACATGCGGTTCTACACTCTAAAGAGAAAAGGTTCCTGAAGGATTCTTCATATTGAAACTGTGGGGGACCTCTTTAAGTTCTTTAAAAAATGGTTCATGTTTCTTCAAATAAGTATTATTATGAAGAAATGTTGGAGTAGAGTTTTTTTTAGCCGGTTGGTTGAGTAACAAGTATAAATAGTTCTTGCAGTATCCTTTGATGTTTTTCATTGAAGATTCAATGTAAAGGACACTTCACACCCTTTTGCTTTTAGTGTGTATAAATGCTTGACAAAAGGAAATAGTCACTTGCTCAATCTTTCCACTCACAGCGAGATTGCTGGCATAAATCACTAGATCAGGAAGAAGATGGGCAGATGGGAGTAGGTCTGTAGGATGTGGGCTGTTTGGCTGGCATGGGCTCCTGGTACTCAACACTCATCAGTCATCAGCTTGATGTCATTGTGTAGTGCTTGATGGGCAAAAGCTGAACCAGGGCTCCAAACCGTGGTCCACTATAGGTTCAGGTCAAGCAACAACCAACCGTGCCTCAAAGGCTCACATCTCTTGATGGAGGTTGAACAAATCCAGGTTAGATAACACACCAGTATTTTCATACATAAGAAGTGGGAAGCAGCTCAACATGGACTGATAGTGGGCATGTAGCAGGTGGCGGCTACGTTATCAGAAATGTCTTGAATGGTTATATTGGCTTAAGGATTTGTTTCACCACAACCCCTTTTACTCGTTCTGCCACCTCTGAAACTGGATGCAGAGGAAACTAGTCACTTGTAAAACCAGAGAAGTTTCAGGGAGAACTAGACCGGAAAAACCAGCTGTATTTGTCCAGAGCGTAATATTTGGGGAACTCTATTGCTTGGACTTAAGTATTGAGCAGTATCTCAGTATACCATACATACTGTAAACTGGTCCAAGCATTTCTTTGAAACACTGAGAAATAGCAATAGTAATGCGTCATAATGGAACTGAATGGAAGAACCAAAATTGAATCTTTCTCATTTTGGTAAACAATTCAATTTTGCTGTGTGTGTGTGTGTGTGTGTGTGTGTGTGTGTGTGTGTGTGTGTGTGTGTCGTTGTTTACAGTGCTGTACTTTGATCTATGTCTACATTGTCAACTTTAGTAGACGAGGCTTTGTTCTCCAAACAGGCTGCTCTTTTTCTTCCTACTGATGAATCATTGACAGAAAACCTGTCATCAGGCTTATGCTTGCCAGACAGACCCTAAGCTCCAAACAGTCCCTCCTTGTGTAGATGGATGCTGCTTTCATTTTAAGAAACATAGTCAACACAAAATTCATTACGTTTAGGTTGATGTCTTCAGACATGTTCATATCTTTATTTTTTATAACTTTACTTGTAGACTTTGACATTATCATTTTTAACGCTGGGTTAAAATCATTTTATTTTAAAGTATTTACAGGAATGTGGATGTCAAGCTCTTATCATGAAGCAACGCAGGACAATCTCAGTAACCCAATACAGTTCTGGAAAAGAATTAAGTCAAACATACACATGCTCCCTTTCACTGAAACTGTACTCTAACTCAAAAGGGTCCTTATGAGTCCATCATCACATGGACGTGATAGATTTTGGTCATGTCATCATGTGCTGCCTGATTCCATAATGTTTGTGCTAGCCGCACTATTTTTCTTGTACTGTGTTCAACAGAATCTTGTGAATAAGGTGATATCAGGCATTACGGTAAATGCATTATCAGAAAGGCATCACTTGCAGTCTTTTCGCGGAGGTGGGTTGTCCTAACGAGACAGATGTCACAAAGGGGGCCCCGTTAGGTTTTATAGCCTGTCCTTTTTTCACTGTACATTAACGTTGGTAAAAATGAAAACCTTTTAGAACTCCATCTGTATGCTGACAACACAGTTGTTCATTTGTGTGCCTCAAACTGAGAGGGGCTTTTGCGATTTGCAAATTTCTTTTCATGGCATTCAAAAGCAACTCTTCCATCTGAAGCTTGTGTGGAGTGCCTGAAACTCTCAGTATATGTTTTGTGACCAAATTCAACATCCAGTTGCATTTTCTTTTATACATTAAACATATCGATAGGGTATTCCTATACTGTAGAAATACCTGGGCATTTGTGTAGATAAGACTACATTTTAAATATTGACAAAAAAACAGAGGATTGTGTTTTAATTCTATGAACAAATCTTGTTTTTTTTTTTATGTCAGTTACGAAAGATCTTGCACTTGTATGTGTTTTGATTATGTTAACATTGTTAACATTAGAGCCTCTGCCTTAATGTGCTTGACACAAACCCCAACAAACTACAATGCCCTCTGTCATATATTGTCTTCTTTTGACTCAATACTCCATAACAGTATTTGAAATGAAACAATTACTACAAAGCTTAAGTATATATGATAGTATTTATCTGAGGTTGTATGCATTTGTTTTACAATTTAGGAATTACAACACTTTGTTTACACATTGTCTTACTATTTCACAGAACCAAAGTGAGTAGAAGGTCTATACATCTGGGGACTATAAATGTTTCCCTTTTCGACACTGAAAAACTCCCCAGTTGCTTGGGCAGTATGTTGGAGGATGTAGCGAGGTCTGATGAGTTACATGTACAGGATTTATTTATAGTGAGTGTTCAAAATGTATTCTGCTTCTGCCATCAGCAGTCATGTAATTGATGAAGACAAGTGAGACAGTTCCAGTTGTGGTCGTACATACCTAAGCCATAACAAACCCTCCTCCATATTTTACTAATGAGGTGATGGTACACTCTGTTCTTTGGACAGTTCCCTTTTTCTTCACAATTTTCTCTTACCATCCCTCTGGTACATGTTAATCTTTGACACATATGTCTGTAAGACCTTTTTCTAGGACTCTGCAGGCTCTTTTTGGTACTTTTTTTTGCAAACTAACTGTGGCCGTCCTGTTTTCAAGGCCAGCTAGTAGTTTGCACCTCGTAATGTAGCCTCTGAAGGTCTGCTGTGGAAGTCTGTTGCGGATGGTGTTGGATGACATCCATGCCTACCTCCTGGGGAGTTTTGCTGATCAGTCAGGCATTTATTTATTTTTTCTTCATCACATAGAGCATTCATTGGTAATTTATTGTATAGGGCTTCCTTGGCCTAGTAGGCCATTTGAAAAATCTCACCAGTGCTTTCCTGCTTTTGTCAAAACAGTTATTTTGTGACGTCTAAGGATATAGCAATGTTTGTTATATATAGATAGGGTATATATTGATATATATTAGATTTTTCAGCCCCGTAATAGCTTCCTTGACATTAATAGCTCTTTGCCCCCCCCCAAAAAAAAATGTTTACTGTCCCAATAATTATGGAGGACGCTTTTTAAAACTTGAAGTGGCCTCCCCTTCTACCAGATCAATTACAGTTGTGCTCAAAACTTTACATACCCTTGGAGAATTGGCAATATATGTACCATTTGTAAAGAAAACATGAGTGAGCAGGCAAAACGTATGTCTTTTCTTTCTTATGGGATTCACATTCAACTGTAGGTCATAACAGAATGGCACATTCATAAAACAAAACATGGCAACAAAAAAAAAAAATGAACTGACCCCTGTTCAAAAGTCTGCATACCCTTAGTTCTCATTACTGTGTATAATTAATTGCTATTTTCACCTGTGTGTGTCACCTTGTGTGTCTGTAACAAGGCCAAACATTCAAGGGTGTGTAAACTTTTGATTAGGGCCATTTGGGTGATTTCTGTTATCATTATGATTTAAAAAGGAGCCAAACAACTATGTGATAATAAATGGCTTCATATGATTACTGTCCTTATATAAAAGGCAGTTTTTTTTGCATGATCAGTCATATTTTCAAAATCAATGCCAATGTTTCACAATTTCTGCCAGGGTTTGCAAACTTATGAGCACATCTGTAAGTACTGGTACATTGTAGTGTACTATGCAGTACCCTCACTTCTCTACATAATCTTTGCTCTAAAGTAATGAGAATATTACAATCCTACTGGCTTCAATCTGTCTGTTCTCCCCTCTTCCAAGGGCAAATACTTAAATGGGGAAAACAATCTGACTCCTTGTCCTGTTCCATATTCAAACTTATTTTCAAAGTGGAGGTGAGTGTGTCCTTGAGAATTTTTCTAGTTGTGATAGCAGAACATTTCTAAGCACTATAATTGTTTTTAATATTTTTTGAGTTGTCTGAATACCTTCCAAAGGCATGTGCAATGCCTTTGGAAAGTATTCAGACCTCACATAATACACACTTTGTGTTTTGGACAAATTTTTAAGTTTTTTTACATGTTATTATTTTGCCATAATTTTACTCACAAAAATCCCTAATGATTTAAGACACATTTTTAGATAATGTAAGAACACATATTTAAAAATTTGTGCCAAATAATTGAAGTTGAAAAACTGAAATATATAATTTAGGCTAAACTAAGTAACCAGGCTAAGTGATTCAGGGAGGTGAGCAAGAACCCAATGGTCACTTTAACAGAGTTTGAGAGTGGGCAAACCTAATGGGACAACTTTTTCTGCAACACATCAGTCAGGCATTTATGGTAATGGCCTGAGTAAAAACAAGACGACATGCCACCTGGAGTTTGCCTAGCAGCACTTAAAGGACCCTGAGAGCCCGAGGAAAAAGATTTGCTGGCCTGATGAGAACACAATATAACTTTTTGGCCAGAATGTCAAGGCATCAGTCTGGCGAAAACAAGGTACCACTCATCACCTGGCTAATAGCATCCCTGCTGATTGCAGCAAGAAATGTGCCCTGAATATTATGCCTTTATTATGCCTTTTTTTAAACAGCACAAGAACTGAGGCAGTCCACTTGAAGACAAGTGCCCCACAGCTTTTAGTACCCCTTGTAATTCTACAGCCATATGACTTGGCTTCCACTGGTCCTCGTTGCCTCTGCCAGAAGGCTGAAACTTGTCCGCAAGCACACATTGAAATACACAAAGAAATGGTTGATTGACTTCAAATTCAAATTGCAATAACCAGCTAAGTCTCTGGAATTAAATCCCATTGACAACCTTTGGATTTAAGGATCTAAGCAATCCATAAATGCAGAGCAAAGGATCTCAAGGATCTGGAAAGATTCCAATGTGTTCTTCAATCTCAGTAAAAATATAGGAAAGTGTTCAGGGCTGTTCTTGCAAGGGAAAGGAGCCTAATTTGACAATTAGTTTTTGGGGAAATACATAAGTCATTTCAGGTGATTAAATCATTACCAAAGTGCAATATAGTCGACATTCTGGAATTTAGCTTATATTATTTTTTTTATCCTTATCAAAAGTGCAGATAATATTAGATATACTATTAGATATACAGTATAGATCAAGTGTGGGGGGGGGGTGAATTTTACAATCCCCCCACTTATATTTACACATTGTTTTAAATATAATGGAACAACATAGCTACTGTAGAGAGTCAAACCCATGTGCTGGAATCAGTAATGATGGTGTTCATGTGAATGTCTTTTATGGCATGAAACCAATCAATATTACTCACTTAAAACATATAGTATTAGTTTTTTTGTTTTTATTAGTGTACTATTCACTACAACCCAAAAACAGGGCCAAGTGGCAAATGAAACATTTGCATACTTTGATTACATTGCTATTAACAGTCTGACTCAATACGTTAGAAACTCTTATTACCGCGATAACATCTATGAGTCTTCTTGGGTAATTTACGTCCTTTAAAGATTTGCGTAACTGGATTATACAATATTTATCCATCGTTTCCAAAATTCCCCAGGCTCTGTTAAAGTGTTGTTAACTAGATTGTAGTTTAAGTTTTCCTGTAATTAAATGCCCCCCCTCCCCATGTTACATAGTTCCTTATTGCATAAAGGATGTATCTTTTAGAATATTTGTATTCTGTATATTTATTTATATTTTTCTTTTCACTCTGTTGTTTAAGGCGTTATTGTGGAGTCATTATGTCATTGTCCCATTCTCAGTTTCCCCCCATCACAAAAATTGACCTCTGTTGCTTTTTTAATTTTGCCAATAGCCTGAGCAGTTTTCCTAATATGATAATGGATATGAATTAGGCATGTGGCAATATAGTTTATATTTGCACACTTTTGTAAAAAAAGAAAAACGGTCTGGCATGTAACTAGCAAAACAAACTGGGTTGGTTCTGTAATAAAACAGAAAGGTTGTCCAAACTTGGAAGATAGTATAATATGTTCATATACTTCCAATCCGCTTTAATAAAGTCAGTATATTTGGCAGCCTTTTAAAAAATACATTTCACAGATGGTAATAAACACCCTGCTGATCTATCTAAAATACATTGTTTTGAAAATATCAACATTTGCTTCAGTAAAAGGGTGAGGAATCCCATGGTGGCAGAATGCATACATTTTTCTGACATTCACTAATGCTCTATATCTGCTCTATATCTGCTCTATATCTCCAGCTCACACACAGTGTAGTGAGATTTTCAGCAATGGTGTAACTGAGGGGGTTGGTATGGTGAGGGAGGGAGGGAGGGAGGGCTGCTATATCCTGTATTGTGTGGGCATACAGGCCTGTTAGATGACAGCTGGGCAGGATCAGAGTTACTTGGTCAACACCCCCATAACTAATCAGGACACATTTTAATATATGGATGAATTGATGTGTACTGTATCTCGAAATCTACAGCCGAGCCAAGATAGTCTGTAGAGACTAAAGTGAATTTATTTGTTGGGGTTTTTATATACTTACAGTAATACTTTGTATAAGGCAGGCTTTTTCCCTGATAAAATAAATGTATTTTATCAATTTTAAACGTAACATTAAAACATGACATTCCTCGAATACATAGGTGATGCAGATGTGACATGACTATTATGTATTTCTATAAACAGCATTTAATAAAGAAGATGGTGTCCGTCATTTCTGTCTTTCCTTCAGTGGGAAAGTTATCTGTGTTATGAAGCTGTCTGTGGTTGTAACTGCTCCTCACACGGTAGTTAGACTAGCATGGTTCCCCTGTAGAGGAATGTAAGGGTCAGGTAGCTGCTGAGATCTTCCACTGCCAACACACCACACAGTCAGTTTCCCTGTCTGAAGACTCTAAACAACTCTCCCACTGCTGAGAAACTTTTCCAGAGAAAAGGAACCTTGAGCACCAGCATGTACATTTCATAGGAGCACATCAAATCTGGTGTGAAAGGAAAGCTGACAGTCAATATATGTTTATGGCACCTTATTCATTATGAATACATCTTTGAATCTTAATTGAAAGTTGATAAGTATTTGCGGAAAATGTGGTCACATAACTGAAAGATATTTTTTAGCAATTCTGTTATCCAACTTTCCATCTGCGCTTTTGTTGAGCTTAATTTGTTTCTGTAAAATGGTCAGTGGAAATTGAAAAAAGACATCTTTGTGCATAGGATTTTATGAACGGTGTAAAGCCTAATCTCTTATTTTTCCACAAATATTAAGATTATCTATATTGTTCGAACAACTGAGTATCTTGTTCAAATTAGATAAACTTAATATCTGAGTAAAAATAAATACAGTATGTCTTGTGTATTCAGCTGTAGACTGTACATGCTGATTGGCCAAATGACCCAAAACAAGATATGATCTTGCAGCATTCCCTTTGGAGTCAGGAAAGCCATTCAACATGCTGCAATAACTCAATTGTTTTAATGTCACTCCCACTGTGTCAATTGAATTTGTCTTTATATAGCTAAGCAATGAGACTGCAAGAAGGGATCGAGAGACGTTCAGGGTTGTTACAGTACATGGTATGCTACAGGCCTTGTGCAATCCACATAAATTGGAGGGGGTGGAGGAAACACAAGACAGGCTTTGTTGCATGTTGGGAGCTCCTCAGCTCTTACCACACTCACTTCTATTGTCTGTCTCCTTATGTCTTATGGCCTGTGTTCGTCCATCATTGTCAGTGACTCTGCGTGTTACTGCTGTCTGTGCATGTGGCTTCAGCTTTATGGATGTTATTTGTGAAATGGTTACATATTTTTGTGAGTTTGTAAATCGTAGGTCTGAACATGGATTGCCATTTTGAAGGAAACGCTTGGCTGAACATGACCCGTCATTTTGAAAAGTTTTTTGTTTACTACTTTAGAGAGGATAATTAAATACTTTGTCTGTTACACCCTTTATGTTACAGGGTCAGAAATAAACATTTACCGTAAATATTGAATATTCCTTAATGAAAAGATCTTCACGTTTGCTTTGACTTGGAATGATTTTAAAAGTTCAGCTGAAGACATAGAAACACAGGATCCAGGACCAGATGGCACAATCTAACGTTAACATACATACTGTATATCCAAATAAATTTACCAGTTGATTCTAGACACAAAAATAAGATTTTTAACAGTATTTTCTAAAATGTTGGGTTCCGTTACTCCATGTAGTTCCAGTCCACCTTACGGGGCGCTGGGTTCC
>JACXGI010009820.1:0-25000 GCA_016801175.1 Esox masquinongy | reverse complement strand
GTCAACCGACCATGTTGTTTCACCTCTCCAGTCACCGAGGTAAAGTTGGTTTTATATTCAGAGATTCAACAGACATTCAACAGACATTCAACAGAGATTCAACAGAGATTCAACAGAGATTCAACAAAAATTCAAAGCAAACATTTAAATGTTAATCGTAATAACGTTTTCAAATTGTTTCATAGAAACTTAATTTCAAGTTCAAAATATTCTCTAGTAGGCTGGACATCTTTTACAACCTTTAAATTGATCAAAAAAGTACACTTAGATTTTAAACACATTGTTAAACATTGAAAAATAGAGTTTAATCGCAATAAATTTTTAAAATCTCATCATAGAAACTTCTTTCCAAGCTCAAAATATTCTACACTAAGGTGGAGAACTTTTACAACCTTTCATTTGATCCAGACATCACAACTAGAATCTTAAAAATTCTGCAAACTTTGAAAAACACAGTTTTATTGCAATAACTTTTCCAAAAATGTTCATAGAAACTTTATTCCAAGTTCAAAATATTCTCCAGTAGGCTGGACATCTTTTACAACCTTTAAATTGATCGAAAAAGTACACTTAGATTTTCAACACATTTTCAAACTTTGAAAATTACTGTTATATCGCAATAACTTTTTCAAAAAGTATAATAGAAACTTCATTCCATGTTCAAAATATTCTACCCTAGGGTGGATAACTTTTACAACCTTTCAGTCGATCCTGAAATCACAATTAGAATCTTCAAAATTTTGTAAACTTTGAAAAATGCAGTTTTTTTGCAATAATGTTTTCAAAAGATTTCATAGAAACGTCAATCCAAGTTCAAAATTTACTCCAGTAGGCTGGACATCTTTTACAACCTTTAAATTGATCGAGAAAGTACACTTAGATTTTCAACACATTTTCAAACTTTGAAAATGACTGTTATATCGCAATAACTTTTTCAAAAAGTATAATAGAAACATTCCAAGTTCAAAATATTCTACCCTAGGGTGGACAACTTTTACAACCTTTCAGTTGATCCTGAAATCACAATTAGAATCTTCAAAATACTGGAGAATATTTTGAACTTGGAATGAAGTTTCTATGAACATTTTTGAAAAAGTTATTGCATAAAAACTGCTTTTCAAAGTTTGCGAAATTTTGAAGATTCTAATTGTGATTTCAGGATAGAATGAAAGGTTGTAAAAGTTGTCCACCCTAGGGTAGAATATTGTGAACTTGGAATGAAGTTTCTATTATACTTTTTGAAAAAGTTAAACTTTGAAAATGACTGTTATATCGCAATAACTTTTTCAAAAAGTATCATAGAAACTTAATTCCAAGTTCACAATATTCTCCAGTATTTTGAAGATTCTAATTGTGATTTCAGGATCAACTGAAAGGTTGTAAAAGTTGTCCACCCTAGGGTAGAATATTTTGAACTTGGAATGAAGTTTCTATTATACTTTTTGAAAAAGTTATTGCGATATAACAGTCATTTTCAAAGTTTGAAAATGTGTTGAAAATCTAAGTGTACTTTCTCGATCAATTTAAAGGTTGTAAAAGATGTCCAGCCTACTGGAGTAAATTTTGAACTTGGATTGAAGTTTCTATGAAATCTTTTGAAAACATTATTGCAAAAAAACTGCATTTTTCAAAGTTTACGAAATTTTGAAGATTCTAATTGTGATTTCAGGATCGACTGAAAGGTTGTAAAAGTTATCCACCCTAGGGTAGAATATTTTGAACATGGAATGAAGTTTCTATGATACTTTTTGAAAAAGTTATTGCGATATAACAGTAATTTTCAAAGTTTGAAAATGTGTTGAAAATCTAAGTGTACTTTTTTGATCAATTTAAATTTTGTATAAGATGTCCACCCTAGGGTAGAATATTTTGAACTTGGAATGAAGTTTCTATGAAACTTTTTGAAAAAGTTATTGCAAAAAAAATGTTTTTCAAAGTTTGAAACTGTGTTTAAAATATAAGCATACTATTTTTGATGAAATTAAAGGTTGTAAAAGATGTGCAGCCTTTTGCAGAATATTTAGAACTTGGAAATAAGTTTCTATGATAATATTTTTAAAAGTTATTGCGATTAAACTGTATTTTTCAAAGTTTGAAAATGTGTATTCAATTTATGTGTAAGATTTGGATCAATTTAAAGGTTGTAAAAGTTGTCCAGCGTACTGTAGAATATTTTGAACTTGGAATGAATTTTCTGTGATACTTTTTGAAAAAATTATTGCGATATAATAGCGTTTTTCCATGTTAGAGAATGTGCATAAAATCTATGTTTGATTGTTTGATCAAATAAAGGCTTGAGAAAGTTATCCAACCTCATATAGAATATTTTGATAAGTCAGTCATAGTTATCAGTGAAGAATGCAATTAGTTTTTAACGTTTAAATGTTTGCTTCGAATGTCTGTTGAATCTCTGTTGAATATCTGTTGAATGTCTGTTGAATCTCTGAATATAAAACCAACTTTACCTCGGTTCTCCAGTCTGGGGCTTACACATTTTTGTTCCAGCGCAGCATTACATTTTCACTTTTACGTAAACATAAATATTTGAATACGTACATATTACTATGGATATATGAATATCATGCCTTCATTACTCGTGTTTTTCGGTTTTACGCAGAGTCCAGGAAGAGTAGCTGCGGCATGTGCAATACATAACTTTAGAGAAACGTATTCATTGCCTTTATGTAGCCAGGTATATATACTTTACAGAGGGTGGATGTAAATGGCGTACATTCCTCACCTTGTTGATGGTGCCAATGTCTGAAACCTGTGGATGCACCGTCACCTGAAAAATAAAAACAAACAACCACGTCTGGTCTTTAAACACATCCATCACCGTGGACGGTGCGTAATGTGAAAACCGCTGAATCGACAGTCTACTCCTATGACCGGCAATAAAACATCCACGCTAGCCAAAGTGAAGCACGTAAGCCAAACCATAAACCACGGTCGTGTCATGCTGGAGAGGCTCAATCTTGTTATGTAAGTGAGAGGTTTGTTTGTGAGTAAATTCAAGGTTATCTCTCTTGTTAGTGATAAAAGTAGGAGTGTTTTTTTTTTGTTTTTTTACGACAAACACATTCAGACTCGTGTCAGAGGAGCAGGATGAGAAGACTTCAGTTAGCGGCACAGTGTGAGATAAACACTTCTATGTTGTTTTGTCAGCTAGCTCGTTAGACCCAGCCAGGTTCTCTATCTCCATCCCATCTCTTCATCCCTCCCTCCGTTCCACCCTTCCCGTTTCCCTTCAGTTTGCTTGTTATTTAACCCCCTTGTTCATTCAAATCGTTCCCTCCTTTCCTGTCTCCCATTACTAGCACACTGTATATACATCCCCTCTCTCTCTCTCTCTCTCTCTCTCTCTCTCTCCCTCCCTCTTTTCCCCTCTCATCCTCCCTTTCCCATTTTCTCTGTCTGTCCTGCAGCAGTGGGCCTCACAATCAGAGCATCTGTCCACTATCCAAAAGGTTGCCCGATTTTAAATCTACAAGCCAGTAGGGAAATAAATGTCTTTCTGTCTTTGAGCAAGACATGTCCCCCTAATCGCAGCCCCCTGCGCCTCCCCAGTTCGGACGGGTCTGGATAAAAGCGTGAGTCAAATTTCAATCGGACCCCGTATATACAATTGACTAATTGGTGCATTCATTATTCTTGTCTCTGATCTCTCTCTAAACCCCCAATCATTTTCTCTTCAGCATTCTCCTTGTTAGCCACCTGCGGCCCTGCTATTCTGGGCTGTCAGTGGATGAGTGGAAGGGTTAGCCTTCTTACTGTGGCTGTGGGTCCGTCCGGCTCCGGCAGGGAGATGGTCATCTAGGAAAGGAGATCAGAGAGAGAGACGGGGGGGGCCGAGTTAATACAGATGACATTTAATAGGCTGGGTATCTGTAGCACATTGTGATAACTGTTGAGATACTGCGCGAAGAGCTCTAATATAGTTGACTGATTCATTGATCAATTGACCAATTGATTCAGAGAAAAGGGACAGTGAGACTGAAAAGGGAGACGGAGAAGACAGAGGTATGGGATGAGAACTGCCAGGATGAGGACTATCAAACAACAACCCTGACATTCATCCATTCTACACTGGTGACGAGTTGTTTTCGTCTGAGGTTTACTCCTCAAAAAGCTGATTAAATTCACATAGCAACCATTTTTGATTCAGTCATATTTAAAGTATTTCTTCGATTTAAGAACAGTCTGTTTTTCATGAATACAGTCCTCCTAAACAGATACTAATGACATTCAGCATCATGTTTTTTCCCTGCTGTTTCCGAGCCATAGAGTTTGGGATATTCACATCCATAATTCTATATTTTTCGCTGAAGCTGACCTGTATTCAAGTATGTATAAATTATCTCCCCCAACAACCTGACATTGTCAGTCCCTCCATTAAATGTGCAGTGTTTCTGTCGGGAGTCTAAAAGTGTCAATGTTCTGATGTGAACAAAGGTCATATGAGGTCCCCCAGGCAGGCAGTAATCAGGGCGCTCTCCTTTCACAAGCCTCTCAAGGATGCTCACAGGACAATGGCGTTTTAAACTCAGCTCACTTTCTCTCGCTCGCTCTTTCTCTGATCTCTCGTTCTTTTATCTCTCTCCCCATCTACCTCTCTTTGCCGCTGTCTCTCTCTCGCTCCGATCTCGCGCTCTCTCGCTCCTATCTCACTCCCTCGTGCTCCCTTTTCAATAGACCTTTAGTGAGATCCCTGATTGCCAACACCGAAAAGACACTGCAAGGCCACCACAGTCAACCCTCACACACACACACACACACACACACACACACACACACACACACACACACACACACACACACACAAACAGCGTCACACGACACGTAAACGCACAAACTCCGTGTTCCTGCAGAGAAGGGAAGCAACAAGGCACCCTGATTCCAAAACAACTGTGATGTCATTTTTAGCTCATCATTTTTTAATTGGCCAGACTTGCATCTTTTTCCAGCCAGCCAGGGCCGTGTTAAGTAGGGCACACAGAACAACCACAAATGCTCCAGAGAAACTAAAATTGTTTTTGTATTTAGACAGGCCTTCAAAGAATTCATTGTTTTTTCCAAAAGCAATGTGTGTAATAAGCATGCTACGCTTTGATCGTGAAGGATGGAAACACAACATTATCTGAATGTTTTGGGACATTTTCAACATACTATTAATACTTTCAGTGTTTACCTAGGTTTATTTCCACTTATTAATTTCAGTAGAAAAATCTAACTCTTTGCATGCAAACATGTCTATTTGGAGGCGAAGAGCAAAGAGCTTTAGAACCGGTTAGAGAAGGTCATGAAAACTCTGTAACCACTTTTACTGTTAACTTTGTGCACATAGGTTGAGACACTAAAATAAGGTAAATCTTTTCTCTTTACCAAACAAAAATATGTTCAGTTCGGCAACAAACCACACAAATGATTGGCCAGACAGCTGTGTAAAATCAAGACCAACTAAATGGTCCACAGGGTCAAATCAGTGGACCATTCTCCCGAAGACATTAATGACATATTCTGACAGTTTCACTAATCCCTGTATACATCTAAATCAGAAACTAGCTTTTTAAACTTTTACTTTCAGGCAGACGAGTGTTATCTCGCCTGCCTGAAACAAGAGGATTCTGATTTCCTATTTGAACCAGTTTTGCAGTGTACAGTAGTCCAATTGAGATGTACCGTACATACGCTTTGCTGCTTTTCCCACCAGTATTAAAATCACCACAGGTGGTGAGTCAAAGTTTGCTGTAATGTATATTTTCATTATTTTGACTGTGGTCTCATGCTAACATGTAAGCTAGTCCTCGCATGGTGAGCAATGTACACAGTTTGTTAGCTTTGTTATTTCTTTATATACCAGACCTTTGACTGTATATACATTGTCAAAAGTGTGTTTGATATAGTTATGTACAATTTATATTGCCCGTTTGTATTTTGATACATAGAGCTCATGCACCGTGAATTCTTTAAAAGAAAAAAGATGGTACGATCTATGAGAACATTCCCTGCTGAGGGAGTGTATCGAGTGTTGGAGAAGCCAGTGTCAACAGTTATTTTGTTGTATCCCAGAAACAAACCGTTGTGACCCGGCCTGCCGACCGGTTATCTTGGTTAAGAGTAACAACCAGAAGGTAAAACCGGCATCTCTTTCTCTCTGTTCTCAACCAATATGAACCAATTATGTGAAAATTCCGTTCTGTGTGTTAGAGCTATTGTTAGCGTCCTGCCATCACAGATAGAGACCATCTGCAATAGATGGCAGCGCGTGGGCCCACTTCGCGCTTACCCCCCCCCCCCGTACAATACCCTTCATTGTACTCGGCATGCCCACTTCAAACACAACACCCCGTGCTAAATGTACATGTTCATGAACCCAGGAGCGCAGCTACGTCGGGGTGAAAGGTGAATTTCTACGGGTTCAGAGCTGGTCCGGAGCAGCAGCGCGCCAGGCTCAGTCACAGCCTCAGAAAATGAATGCTCTCATGCATGGACACAGGCTTTTTATTTCTATTATTCATCTTTTATTTGACACCCGGCTCAGTTCGGTCTGCCGGGCCTGTGACCAGAACATGCAAATGTGCAGTCAGCCTTCGGTCGGTTCACGGTGATGATATTTTCGACAGGCTGCAATTTGGCGTTGAGGTCCAACAAATTCAGGGTGCTTCTCCGATGGGCAAATAATGACGGAAGGTTTCACTGGAAAAGGGATGTTTTTAAACAGATTTACCCACAACTTACGCTTTCAAGCATACACACAAAAACCCGTCCTCTCATTCCTTTATCAAACAGTTAAGGGCCTATTTTAACGGACACAGATTTAGTACAAGGCTTATAACCTCAGCCAGCACTGTATTTCAAGTCATTCCATAATGAAACGCCCGTAATCACGTTGCATAAGGCAGCCCCGATCACGTAGTAGTAAATGTGTTTTCTGACAAATATGTGAACGCTACATCTGTCAGGAAATCCCTCCGTCTTGCTCAGACCTTGGTTCATAAAGTAGGCCACATGTGCGTTTGACACCGTAGCTACACCCTCGTTATCGCAGCCTGTAACCCCACGTCGGGGTTCACACGGTCCCTGTGGCGGTGGTGGAGCCGTTTCCACCCATCCCAGCCGGTGACATTCACTAACACACCGAGGGAGGCCAGCTGCGGTAGGAGCTCTAGAGTACTGGAGGGAAGCACCTGGCGTCTGTGCCAGCTATCGATCAAGCCACTGCAGAGCAACACACACACATAAACCCACACACACACACACACACACACACACACACACACATACACACACTGGACTAGGATAAACATTACACGGGCAGCGCTTGACTGGAAACCCCAATCCATCAACGCCAGATGTCAGCTTGGTTAGATGAGTCAAGATCTATTATCTGTAGTGTCTAGTATCTAGAATATGGTTAGTGTCTAGTATCAAGGACACTGGATAATAACAATGGATAATACCATATCCCTTCGTTACATGGGTCACGTTAAGTGCTATACTGTAGGTACAGCGGTTCTACAGATCCATCCAAGAGCTAACTCCGTTGCTGTGCATCGGATTTCAGGTTAGGGTCAGGGTTAGGATTAGAATAAACTTAATCTCAAGATTCTAATATCCCAAGGCGAACTAATGTGGAAGACAGCGTGTCTGGGTGGCTCCGGATGTATTCTGGTGAGGTCTACAGTTTTGACAGTTTCATGCCATTACCGCAGAGAGCAGGGGAGATGTTCTGACCAGGGTCAGCAGGACTGTCAACCGGTCGCTGTAGAAGGAAGCGGTTGGACTAGGAGTGATTGGTCACCACAACGAGGGTGTTTTTCAGTGGCGTAGGAGGGGATTTCAGGCAGCCGAAATGTCATTTCATCCCGGTGACAGGCCTCCACTGTAAAGTTGACTGCCTGTGGTTTGGCCACCACATCGTAGGTCATACATAAAGTATCTGAAGTGGTTAGTCTATCATCCTGCAGAGACTCAATCTCAAAACCCACAAGAGACTTTCAGCTCAAGAAGTTAACTAGACTCACTCGCTCGCTCAACCCTCACTCGCTCGCTCAAACCTCGGCGGAAGGCCAAAGGCGAGAAGATAGGAAGAAAAAGAGGGGAGATTCAATCCAAAATCCAGGAAGTATCCAAAAATAAAATGTATTAGATGTCAGTGATGGCACTTTATTTTACCACAGTATGTAGGAAACTGAGACCTAAAACTCATAGACTTTCGCGAGGAATATTGAGTTTCGCCCAAAAAGCTTGTCCTTTTCAAATGACCTTCAGAACAAAGGTTTGGATTAGGATAAGAAAATGATTTATTATTTTAAGGACAATCAACTTCGGTGTCCCCAGTTAAATAGCTATGTGTGGGTGGGTGTGTCAGTGTCTTTGCGGGCTTCGTGAGAAAACAAAGAGTTTGGTGTACAGTAATGCATTTGTTTACAGTAAACATCCACATTAGCTGAATGTGTGTTGTGTGCGAGTAATAAACAGGAGAAATATATTTGACGCAAGATAATGGAACCATAACCACTGACACATTGATTATACTCGCTGGTCATCTTCAGAATAGTAAATTAATGTCTTGTAGCTGACTTGCTACACTCCATTGTATAGTTTGTGAGTGTTTAACTATGCAGATACATGCAGAAGACCTACAGCTCACTGAATCAGCGCTATAGTATTTCTCTATTGGCAGAGAGGTAATAAATTGCTTTTACTACCCTGGGTCTGACAGCTAAAAGCACTTTTAATTATGGGCTGTGTAAATCGGGGTCATTTCTTGGTGCATTTCAGCCACTCAATTACCAGACGAGGAGTGAGGAGGGGAAATTAACTTTCCGTAAAATTAAGGAAAATCCTACAAGGGTGTTTAGTATAACTACGACTTTCTATGTATGCATACCAGACACACTTGGAAAAAACTTGAACATCCCACAGTCCGTCAGACGACCAATTCACTTCCCTTAGGCTACTCCGTTCTTCTGTAGCCTAGATTTGTTGCAGTAAGATTTGTTGCAATAAGATTTGTTGCAGTCTCGATACAATTATTTGCAACAATGATTCATATCCACCAGACGGCTCTTCCATTGAAGCTACGCTATATGTTAACAAACCGCCATCTAGGAACATAATTTAGTGGGCTAAACAACATGTTGACATGCACAATACTACCCCTGCAGCAGAATGTGATATTGCCCAGTTGTTGACATATCACGGTAACTCACTGCAAGCATATCAAGCAAAGATGTTGATAACACAATATCTGTAGTCTAAGTCAACATACCGCCTCTGCTTTGAGTCCCAGGCAGAACGTCAACGTCTTCTCTGGATCCATGGTCAGGGACAGAAGCAATTTATGACAACGACAGACGGGATCACTGTGAGGAGTTGGATGTATGTTATTGTGCTAAGCCCCCATCTCTCTCACTCCCACACTGAATCCATAGCCCAGCAGCCAGCCCCTCCGCCATTCCCCGTGCGTAAAGACCGCACCTCCCAGAATCCGATACTATCGGGGATACCGCCGCGACCAATCCAGAAATGGCACGGGCTGCGCGATGTGGATACGGAGGGAAATCATCCCAATGCAAAACGCAGCTCCAGGTGTTTTCTTTTCCAGCTCGTGGGAAGATGAAAAGGATTTGAGGATTTCACGTTTGTTTGTTTTTCTCGTAGGTGGGACGGGGTCGCGCTTCAAATGATGTCATGTAATTCTAGCCTTCAAACTAGAAAAGAGCGGAGGTCTGCGCAGATGATTGGATGTTGGGTCTATCCTAGGCTCCTAGCAACAGTCGCAGGGGCTGAGATAAAGACGGATGCGTAGAAAACCGTGTTAATTACTTTCATTTTAACTCGAATGTCTTGCGTCGTGTAGATTTCCAACGAAGTTAATTTTTATTTCCTTTCACAGTTATTCTGGCCATCGTGATATAGGGAATTAGGGAGGATGTTTGGACAAGGTCATTCGGCGGTAGGCTGGCTAGTGGCTTCCTGCTGGGATAGTATTGAGACAGTGGGGTGTCTCTTTGCAGTTGCATTGTGCAGTGTGTGTGTTTGTGTATAAGTGTGTGTGTGATTAACTGCGTGCGTGAGTTTACTGCAAATGTTGGGCTCTTATCATATTCTACTTCATGTCTAGCAAAACACAAAATAGTCATTAAATTAGCGCCTGAGGAAATCCACATGACAGATGCCAGGACGTTCATATTTTCCAACATCCAAACTGTCCACCAAGTGGCAGTAGAATATTGGAAATGTAGCATACTGTCTGTTGAAGCCCGACTACTCGCAAAACCGTGATTATGCTTGACTTCTGGTAAAAACTTACCTAAGTACTTATTTGCAGAAATCATTTTTGATAATGTGTAAAAACAATACCTTACATTGAGCTTAACCCTTTTACACTTTACACTTTTTTTGATTTTGGTGTGTGTGTGTGTGTGTGTGTGTGTGTGTGTGTGTGTGTGTGTGTGTGAGCGCGCGCGCGCATTTTATCTGCGTGCAACACTGTGAGACTTCGTCGGCCCCCTGAAAAATGTCGGGTAAAAGTTACAATTTGGGGTTAGGGTTGGAATTAGGGATAGGGATTAGTGGCAACGTTGAGGTTTTAGATTTGGAAATTAGTGTTAGGGAAATTAGAGTTTAAGTGGGAATCACTGTTTTCGTCACCACACGGTTAGACATTCCTACAGTGTGTTTGTGCTCGTGTGGGTCTGTGCATGCGGGTGTCTTGAGCCATTCGGGTGTCATTGAGCTTTCTCATTTAGTCACCGGGCATCGAGCAGGGCAGGGCTGGCACGAATGGCCATTATGACCAGCGTGTCACGATGTAGGAGCAGTCGGGGTTGAACGGGACTTACCGCTGCGTTTATATTGACACTGCAAACATTTATTATGACATTGACTATATGACTGCACCCTCACATCCCACTGTCTCCCTGTGTCGCTTTCGGTTGTAAAACCAGAGACGGTGACTCATTGACTCCGGCTAGATGGGATCGCATAGGCCCAGGCACTGGAGTCTTCCTGGATATTTTATTTGCTCTATTAGATAAGCAACTCTGGAGGCACCGTAATTATGGGAAAGGGGGTTTGTCTCCCTGATAAAGTATTACCTTATTTTTTTAAATACCACGGAGATACAGGCAGCCGAGATTGTTTTTTAGAGCCCATTGAAATGTTGGTGTTCTGTCAGTGTCTACGTGTTTCACTGTAAGTGAACAAACTTAAAGGTCTTCTAGACTGCTTACTAAGATGAGAGATGAATGTGTCAATCATATTTCCATACACTATTTTGAAATTATTGTTGAGTCAAATCTATTATAGGAAGCAATACATATTTACCCAGTTGGCTCATTAATGCCGCATTGGTCTAATCTAATGCAGCGTTGTGTGGATTGCTGTCATTTTTGTCTCTTAAGTTGATACAAAGTATTACGTTATCTGGTTATCAGTCACTTCTGTCCATGGAAAGAGAGTAGTGTGCAGTGAATTTGACCAAATGCCAAAATGTGAATGATAATGTTGGCTATGAAAGCATAGTACATTTTCTAAAAATTGATTTACAGTTAAACATTTTATTCCAAACAGGTATTTGGACCTGACCAAAGTCTGTTTACTCAGTAATGCCGTTGCCCTTAGAAACAATGTTTGGATCATTTTGAATAAGTTTGGGGCCGGCCTATCACATGTAACTCAGCTGATCCCAAATTAGCTGTCATGAGTACTATTACACCAGTGTCTGAGTCACAGCAGTCCACACCCAGAGAACCTGGTCATCGTCAACTCACCTACGTGTCTCCACTCACACAAACTCACATACACACACATTTAACTATCTGCGTGTGAACATCCAAATATTATTGCCATTCAAAATCTTCTTTTCTCTAAAACCTAAGCCTAAACCAAACCAATAACATAGCCTTACTTCTAAACCTAACTCCTAACCCTAATATTAATCCTTACCTAAACCCTATCCCAAAACCCTTAACTGCTAACCCAGATTTTATCCTAAACTCCAATTCTTTTTTTATCAAACCTTTTAACCTTTTGCCAAAACCTAAAACCTAAGCTTAAAATGACTTTTCTCTTAATGGGAACTGGCAAAATAACCACACATGTCATGTACTGGGGCAATATTTGGTTTATAGGAATACATATTTGGTAGTTATTCCTATACACACACATACAGGCACTTTAAAAAAAAAACATGCAAATGACCTTTGCTAGCATTTGGAAGGGATTGGATTTCATCACACATTTCAATGAAGGGAAAACGTCCTGAATCATTACCACCCCGAAATAGACGTGGGAAGGAACTTAACCAGGAAACACGTTGAATTCTCATCCAGAAGTAGATTTGCCAGCATACATCACTGCCACAAAAATGATTTCCAAAGTGGAACACAAATCATGGAACAATAAGTGTGTAGCGATGTTCCACGCTAACGTGTAACATACATGTGTGTGTGTGTGTGTGTGCAACTCCCAGAATGACAAGAGTATTTCCAGCCCGTCCTCTCGGTCAGCGGGATGAATGCTGAAGTGTGCAGAGACGGGCAGAGTCATGGACATGTTGTAACTGTGTGTGTATGTGTGTGTGTGTGTGTGTGTATGTGTGTGTGTGTGTGTGTGTGTGTGTGGTTCATTCAAGGACAAAGGTGATCTTGGGTGAATGTTTTGTCCTGACAGACCACAGAGTTTCTGGTTGCAGTTCTGTTGTCACAGCAATTCTGTTGCCACACTGGCAGTTATCCAACACAGCTTTTACACGAATACACATGCAGACACGCTCAGAGAGACGCACGAGTACGCACACGTGGAATGGGGACGCAGAACTAGCACTGCATCAGGCACACACGTCTCCAGACAATCAGAGGGTCGTTTGGCACTAGCCGGTGATAGGAGTGGAAGATTGGCTGTGACGGACAGGATTGTCAGTTGACATTAAAGAAAATAAAGCCATCACATGACACGACGGAAGACTCCGGGTTGCCAAGGCGGTTGCTTGGGTGCGATTCTGAAAAGCTGTCCGTCGAAAGTCACGAGCCAGATTGATGATCTCAGTGGAAAAGAGTAGACAGGGAAATACACACTCACATGCAGTCACACACATATGGCGAAACGCTTTTTACTTTGTAATCATTTCCTTTTCACTTGTGAGAAACACGTTCTACTGACAGTAGCCATTGCGGAGCGAACATTTCATTTATTTTTTCATTATTAAATAAGAAAAGTTGATTGAAGTACTAAAACGAATTTGTCAGACAGCTCAGCTGTGTCACCAGGCAGCTGGCTACTAAAGCTAGCCAGAACCAACCTCAACAGAAACAAATCATTCCATGTAATTTCATAATTCATTTGGTTTTCCACTATTGCTTGTGCACTTCTGTCGTTGCAGAATTCACATTTTCAAAACGGTAAGCACAAAGGTCCAAGTGAAACAAACCTTTGGCCAGAAAGACAAATTTCTTCGCAAAATGAAATAAGACACACAAAAAATGTACTTTATTACACAATACCAAAAACCTGCATCCAAAGGTACAACTTTTGTCTCATGAAACGTTATTACAAGCAATCAATTACACAATGGCCCAGTAAACAACAACAATAACTATCAATATACCATAGCATGTTTAACCCTCTTTTAAATGTATGGGCCATCTGATGATGCTGTAATTACAGTTTGCACTTCAGAAGGCACCAAACTGATCTCAGAACAGCACCAGTGACAGGATAGCACAACTCCTTTTGCATGTCAGACGAAGATGCAGCCAGAGTGCTGCAAATGACACAGAAGCCAAACACAACTGTCAAATGCACATCTGCACTCACCACATCCTCCACGCACATCCGACGCTTAATCAATACCACACTGGCATTTAGGAAATGTCAACATCACACACGCTGACAGCGATTGCTGGCTCAGGCCTCTTTAAGGGCAGAGCTTAGCGGATCAAGCCCCTGTGAAGCAATCCCGCACTGGGACACTACGGACCGGTCAGCCCCCCTCTAGCCCTGGAAACCCTCTGGAGGTTGTTCTCCATCGTGGGGCTACTGGAGCACGTTTCCCAACCCCCCCCCCGCCCTTTTGTTCCAGGTCTAAAAATTCAGATGGCAGCCACCCTCGTTAGCCCTATTAGGCCACTCCCCTTGACAGAGCTCTGGAATGTTCTAATAGAAATAGGCTACATAGAAGAAACGTGCCTCTAACACAACTTGGCGACGTGGCTTCAGGTATTCATGCAAAGTTGTGAACAAAGACTTCAAAAAGACTAGGCCACAATGTCGTGTCATAACTAGGAATGGCAAGAATGGCAGTGGTTCTGCCCTACCCTTTAGACGCCAGCATCAGCCTGGTACAGTCACTGAGTTGACCGTGGCTGGCCAATAGGCTGTCGCCTTAACAGTCGGGTCACACCACCGCGAGGGCTGGGCGTGCCAACCTGCCAGACAAGGAGACCGTGACGTGGAACAACGCTGAGCTCGGGAAGTCCTGCTGACACTGCCTGGCAGATTAGTCAGAGATGTTTGGCGAGAGCAAGCGCCTCCCTTATCACCTCTGTTAATGAGAACTGATGAATGTAGACACACGCAGAGATGTTTATCTCTGCGTGTGATTTTATTTATTTTAAGTTGATTTTATCTCAATGAAAAGAGATGAAAAGATGTAATAGAAAATGATGTTAACAGCCTGGGCTGTTAATATTGATGACCCTGTAATCAGTAAAAACACCAGCAAAAGTTGATGACAGAAGTCACAAGAAATGAAATGATCGAGTTATTGGATGCTCGCATAACTGAGTAAGTGTGGGATACTTAAAAAATAAATGGAGTTATATAAAAAAGGTCTCCAGAGAGGACAGTCGAAACAGCAGTACCGTTGAAGCATGTGTTTATTCTGGGTGTGAGTCATTCTCTACGGGGAGAAACAACGTGTCATCACGTCTTCCTTTTGAAGACCAAGTTACCAACAAGACAATACGGTCTGACTTGAGTATTCACGTCAGACCGTTAGCATGCATGCTAACTGTTCCTCTTGACTTCCAGACATTAATGCGTTCACTCTTTCGTTCACGTTTTGTCAGGAGGAATACGCAGACTGTCAAATCCCCCCAACCGCACACACATATCACATGACTAATTCCCCCTCCACTCCCCTGTCTTAGACTAAATTATGTTAAAATAACATGGGTCACACACAGGCATGAAAACATGACTTTGGCACCTCAGGCTAGGTCTCGTGACAAGTCCTGGCAAGTAATCTGCAGTGAACTGGATATCTAGGGGAGTATACTTTCACAAACATACACACACACACACACACACACACACACTATAATTACACTGCTGTGGAATGAAGCATATTAAAAGACACGCAAAACAACATCTGAACCATCTGCCCTGTAAGAGTGTCAAAACAAGCAGTGTGTGTAGGTGTAAGCTGCACCGCTAAGCAGTCGACTCACAACTTAACCACATGGATCACATTCTTTGCACATCGCTACGTGCTGTATTGATACTTTGATAGGTTTGTCCAGTACGGAGTATATTCATCAGGACGTACCTAGACTGTATTGATACTTTGAAAGGTTAGTCCAGTAGTGAGTATATTCATGAGAAATTACCTAGACCCTGTATTAAAACCTGTATTGGTAAGTCCAGTAATTACACAGTATATTAATCTGGAGTGATGGTTGCCAGTGGCACTGTAACCCTGGCACAGTGCTCTAAATTTGATGAGGGCACAGGCAGCTCTGGTTGAAGTAGGGAATAGGGTACAACTAGGGACACAGCCATGATGGATCCAAGTCTTGTTCTCCTAGCGGCCCGGTTGGATGTCAATAGCATCTTACAGTCCTTCATAGTGTTATGCAATGATCCGTTGTAATGAATGGGAAACCAGAGACTTGCATTGTGATGGCAGACTAATGTTGACAAATGGTCTTAAATGATAACTGGAGACCAGGGAGTATAGAGTTGTCTGGGCTGGTCCTTGTGAGACCTCTGATCATTGGGTAAGACTAACTCAAGATCAGGGGGACGTTGATGTGTGTGTGTGTGTATGTGTGTGTTCGCTACAGTAATACATGGGAGCTTTAATCAGTTCCTCATGTGGGTCTTATTGCATTCCACAACCAGCACACTCCTCCAGGTTTAACCCCTAACCCCGTCTGATGCACCTACGCCAAAAACATTCACACACACACACACACATACAATCTCTCAAACAAGCACACAGTGAGTAGGCCATGTAGGCTCTCTCTTTCACTTACACACACATTTAAAAACAAAAACGTACTTTACCCATGAACACCACATGTGACTGGATGCATCACATAAGAATACAATCATAAAAACGAATAAGAATGAGGAAACTGTGTTGCCATAAAACAAATGACAGAACCAACTAGCCCTGACAGCAAGTAAGGGGGCTTCCCCTTCATTAGGGTAACATTCTCCCTGTCTCAAATGAATTATGCAAGTTGTTATCATGACTCTCGCTAGGGCGGCTTTGAACAATATCAATTCATAAAGGAATTGAGTACGGAGGAAGGGGGCCTAGCCAATGACAGAGCAATGTGGAGGGTGAGAGAAAGAAAAGGGAGAAAGAAAGACAGACAGAGCCAGGGAAGCCCTCTGTAATTCCAACCCACTCTCCCTGAGTCTTTTCTCCCTCCCTCACTCACTCCCTCACTCCAAGCTGCTGACACAAGCCCTTTGTCTCAGCTTCCACAAAGCAAGAGAGCCCCAGAGGACCATGGGTAGAGCCCACAGTGCCCTGACTCACAAACAGGAAGCCAGCTCCTCAGAGAGTCTCCGTTGAGATGGGGCTGTCCTCCTAACTCCAGCACAATGTCCTGTGTTTGTCGCCAAGGCCGACCACCGGTGAGCAAATGAAAACACAAGACTTTATGTCTGTAACCCCGGTCCTGTGAAGGAGAAAATGTCTAATTCATGTCCGCTCTTCACCACTACCTGACAGTGTTCGGCCCACGAAGTGCCGTGTTCCCTCCTTCAGAGAACCGGGGTTATGGACATAAGTCGTTCAATCGGTATGACGCCCTGTGGGGACTAATACAATCATGCCTCCATGCCAGGCGGCCTAAGGCAGCTTACCCACAGTAGGAACTGGACACATAGTCCCGCAACCAACCTAATCACCCACTACCACCTCAACCGACAGCACACTATCTGCCAGGCTGGGAGCTCCGACACAAACATGTGAGGCAACGCCAAGCCGCACAGATGCCGGCCACAGTCAACTATTTAAACCGCGCTCAGCTATACTCCTAGATGAGGTGGGTGTGTCCCTGAAAGGTATGGTCCCCTGTGATCCAGTGAGATGGAACTTGGAGCTTTAATTTCATATTGAAGTGTGCGTAGAATAGATGTAGATATGCATATATCTTTAGTATGGGTGTCCCAGGTGGGAAATTGAACCCAGAATCCTGGCATTGCATGTGCCATACTTAACCAACAAAGCCAAAAATGACCACTAGGCAGACGACAGTCAATCAAATCTTTATTGGTGGCAATGTGCCGACCATCATGTCAATTTGTGAAAACATTATTTACTCAGTGGAAAATCAACAAACACACCCCATGTTCTTTCCTCTTCACTGCCACGGAAAAAAAAGTTCAGTTGAATGTCACACAACACCTGCATCTGGCTACATGAAAGCCTGTGAGAGACAGACACGCAGTGAAAATTTGTCGCTCCATTCCCCTCACTCTCCCTCCCTCTCTCTCTCTCTCCCTCTCTCTCTCTCTTTCTCTGTCTCTCTTTCTCTCTCTCAATCCTTAAACAGTTTCCTCTCACATAAACCTGATCTCTGACTCCACCCATCCAACCTCCTTCTTCCTCCTGATTGGATGCCGCGGCACACTAACATCCAATGAATTCCTAAGTAGTGGAGTAAAAACTTGGACTATCTCTGCTGCCCACGGCCCCTTTCCCTTTTCCCCCCTCGTACTCTCTCTCTCTCTCCCTCTTTCTATCCTTCACTTATTCTTTCTGTCCCTCTGTCTTGCTTTCCTCTCTCTCGATCTCTCCCTTTTCTTGTATCTCCCTTTGCCACTACTTCTGTCATTCTCCCCTTCGCTCTTCCCTCTTCATCTTTCTCCATCTCCCTCATGCTCCCTCTCTCTGTATTCCTCTCCGCCCCTGTTTCTGTTTTGGAGGTCAGGGACACAATCACCCATGTTCACTTCCTACCTCCACCCTGTAGCAGTCTGTGCGTGTATGCATGTGCGTTTACATGATCACGTGCACACATGCACACGTCAAATAACATCTGAACCTGCTTGTCAGTTGTCCCAACATGGTTATCCTTCATCTTCCCTCTACATCCAGCCCCCCCCCACACCCCCCCATTTGTTACGACAAATGCCCTGGTTTTCTATCTGCTGCTCTTTTCCTATGCTACTAATGCTAATGCTACTGCGGCTTGCTAACGTCTAATGAAAGGCGCTGCTCATTCGGATGCAGACTGTGGAACGTTATGAAAGTTGGTGACAGCGGGGTGTTTGGGCAGGGAAACTCACTTGGAGAAATTTGGATTTTCCGGGCCATTGGTGCAGCACAAAGTCCATCCAGGAAGGTTTTCTTCTTTCTCCTTTCTTTCTTTTCCACTGGAGATGAGCACAGCTGCACTTGTGGGCAGCGGAAATACATTTGCGAGGCACGCAAAGGGCCGTGTCTGCCTCGCACCCTTTCTCACACTCTTGATCTGTCACCTCTCTCTCTCTCTCTCTCACTCTCTCTCATGCACACACCCTCCCAACTTCTTATTCTGTTGAGTATTCTTTCATTTTCCCTCTGTTTAAAAGGTCCAGGGATGTCGGAAAATGATTTTGCTGATCAAAACGACATGCTAAAATTGAGAATATTATGACAATACATGCAAGAACTGTTTAAAAATAATTGCCTGAAATTCCGGACTTCTACAGGTACCATAAATCTGCCAAACTCTTTCTGACCAACGTGACCTTGGTTGATAAGGCAGTTGCTAGGGGACTGGACAACCTGCTATTCTCCAATCAGGTCACATAGGGTTATCATGACAACATTTAATTTCAAATTTAATTTACATAGTACTGTGAATACACTTTGTATCTACACTTTGTATTTGCAACAGGAACATATCACACCAACAAAGCTCGGCGATAGGTGGAAAATCTTGACCTTTCAAAATTGCGGGCTACATGACTGGCTGGCTAGCCTGCTTGTTGTTTTTGTTTATGTATTTAGTTATTTTCATTAACTGAATTTTAACAAAAGGTACTATAATCAGTTGGATTGAATCAATCGTAAGAATATCACATTTCTTGTTCGTATTTTCAGGCTAGTATTAAGCTAACGTTAATGCACGCTAGCCCACATTCAACGTACACAACATTAGATTTTGGTTATGTAGCATGTTAAGTTACAAGCTTATTTGACATGTCAAATGTTGTCAATGGACGTGTTTATTTTGACAAGTTTGTCAGTACGATGCGACCAGGGTGTATCCACAGTGACACAGTTCTCCGGTAAAGCAGTGACTTTGCCCACTGTGCCACATGGGACGAGGTCAGAATAAAAAAGTCTGGTCCAGGTAAACCACTGCCTCATATTGGTTCCAATATGACTTCCAGCAGTTTTAGCAAAAACTCCTATATCTATTCACTTTTCCTGAAGAATAAAGCATAAAATCCTTGAGACATATATATATAATAATTAATTAAATAAAAAGTAGCACTGGGCCTACACTCAATTGCTATCCTCTCGCCTCTTCCTTTCTCCCTTCCGTTCTAAACTCCCTATTCTTTCTTACCCTCTCTCCTCTACTCTTTCATAACAATCACCACCTCCCCCACCATGCCGTCAGATTCATACCAGATGTTGCGCATGCACAAAATGGCTTGCATGAGCAAGATTATACGTCACCAACCGGGCAAAGAACTTGACTTGTAAGGAGAGTCCGGTGCTGCTCAAGCATGAACTACAGTGAACATGCACAGAGAGTGTTGGGCACAAAAATTACACTTGAGCGTTTGCAAGTCCGTCGTTGTGTGCAGTGATATAGTCAAAAACAGATAATTTTTTCACCCAGTAGAATTATTTGCCAAAGGCAAAAAACTCAGAGGTTTTTAAGGGAACATTTAAGTCACATCGGGTCTCAATGTGTAAATCGTTGAGAAAAAAATTATGTAACAACGGTCAATGGAAACCAACATCACCAACGGATTGAGGGCTGGATTCAAACTCACACTGAAAATCAAAGTAAACAATTGAAAACACAGGCTGTTCCGACTTGGGTGAATTTCATCACGGCAACTCATACTGTGACTCAGTAGTGTGTATGGCCCCCACGTGCCTGTATTCACTCCCGGCAACGTCTGGGCATGCTCCTGATGAGACGGCAGATGGTGTCCTGGTGGATCTCCTCTAGGACCTGGATCAGGGCATCAGTGAGCTCCTGGACAGTCTGAGGCGCTACTTGGTGGCTACTTGGTGGCGTCGCATGCACTGAACGTCCCAGAGGTTCTCAATTGGATTCAGGTCTGGGGAACGTGAGGGCCAGTTAATGGCAGCAATGCCTTCATCATCCAGGAACTGCCAACAGACTCTGGCCACATGTGGCCGTGTATTATCCGGCACCAGGAGGAAGGTCTGACGATGGGTCTGAGAATTTCATCCCGGTACCTAACAGCGGTCAGGGTACCATTGGCTAGTATGTGGATGTCTGTGCAACCCTCCAAGGATATGCCTCCCCAGACCATCACTGCCCCACCGCCAATCCAGTCATGCTGGATGATCGTGCAGGCAGCATAACATTCACCACGGCGTCTCCAGACTCTTTCACGTCTGTCACGTGCTCAGTGTGAACCTGCTGTCATCTGTGAAGAGAACAGGGCGCCACGAGCGGACCTGCCAATTCGGGTGTTCTCTGGCGAATCCCAGTCGAGCTGCATGGTGCTGGGCTGTGAGCACAGGTCCCACTAGAGGACGTCGGGCCATCATGCCACCCTCATGGAGTCTGTTTCTGACAGTTTGGTCAGAAAAATGCACACCAGTAGCCCGCTGGGGATCATTTTGTAGGGCTCTGGCTGTGGTCCTCCTGTTCCTCCTCACACAAAGGAGCAGATACCGGTCCTGCTGCTGTGTTGATGCCTTTCTACGGCCCTGTCCAGCTCTCCTCGTGCAGCGGCCCATCTCCTGGTATCTCCTCCATACTCTTGAGACTGTACTGGGAGACGCAGCAAACCTTCTTGTGACGGCACGTATGGATGTGCCATCCTGGAGGAGCTGGACTACCTGTGCACCCTGAATGGGCTGCAGGTACCGCCTCATGCTACCAGTATGGACAAGGACACTAGCAAAATGAAAAACTAGAGTAGAATCAGTCAGGATGGATAAGGAGAGAGCAATTGTCTGTGGCCACCACCTGCAAAAACATTCCCTTTTTGGGGGTTGTCTTGCTGTTGCCTCTCCAGTGCACCTGTTGTCACTTTCATTTGCACCAAAACAGGTGACACTGAATCACAATCGCTTATGCCTCCTAACTGGAAGTTTAATTGACTTGTTGTTAAACTGTGATGATTACATGTTCCATACATTTTTATGAGCAGTTTTACTTTTACATTGACACTTGCCCGAACCCTGAAGTCTATTCTCACAAATTTTTTCCTTTTCTTCCCACTTTGTAATTGTTTTGATGTAAAATTGTACAGGTTAATGCCGGTTAATGAAAATACATCCAATCATATTGCCTTGATTATAATACCGGAATGCAATGTTTCTAACCTCTATTTCCTGATTCATTAATTCATAGGACGCCATATGTGAGAGTAAGAAAACTCTGAGTGTTTGCTTTTGATGAATAAATATCGGTTTTCTAACAAATTTATTGGGCACAACAATAATTTTCAGCTCGCTCAATATCAGACTCGCTTTCTAAAGTGTGTTTAGTTGTGTGTTATGCCGCTCATACATGTCGAATTCTCTGCTCGTTTAGCAATATATAATCTTGCCCACACGAGCCATTTGCTTGTCATTTGGCACAATTCTGACGCCCCACCCCACAGTCTCTATGTTCATTCAATTCAATGGGGTTTTATTGGCATGAGAAATGTGCTCACATTGCCAAAGCAAGTGGGGGAGAGAAAAAGAAAATAGAATTAAAGAAACAAAGAAGAAATAAACATTTAGACATTAATTCTTTCTCTCTTGTGCTCTGGTCCAACTACTGAAATTGTTAGTCTAAAGTTTTTATCTTTTTTGTTCTCCTTCCTCTGTTTCTTTCTCTATTGCTTTATTTCTCTGTCTTTCTAGAGTCTCTTTCTTCTTGTACCCTCTTAACCTCCCTCCCTTCCCCTCTCAACCCTGCCTCTATCTTTGCACATTACTCTCTTCCTCTCTTTTTCTCTACCGCTTTTTCTCTCTCTTTCTTTTTCTCTTTTTTTCTTTTTGTCTTTTTCTATTTCTCTCTCTCTCTCTTTCTCTCCCTCTCTCTCTCTCTCTCTCTCTCTCTCTCTCTCCCATGGCTGTGAGAAGTGGTCAGTGGAGCCGTAGTGCCTTCACAGACATACAGCAATATCTAGGTCAGTAGCTGGCGCTGAGTTACCGATGACAAACAGTTTATGTTCCGTTCTTTCACTAACTCATTGGTTCCTCAGTCTGATGGCTGTCTAGTGGGGCCAGCCATGCCAGCTCTGAGGTAGCTTTGCATGAAACAAACATAACAAAAGCATAAGGCCCAGATACTCAACATATATACAAATACGAAAGCACATGCACGCATACATGTAAATAAGTACGAATACACACACACGCACTCACACACCCTCCCACTGTCCCCAAAAATCCACCCCCCTTCGCTCCGCAAAAAGTGATGAATAAGGGAAAAGCGTGAGTGCTGTGGTCAGCTGTTTACTCAGCAATGTGAGTCGGCCAGGGTCTCGATTGTTAATAAAGATGCGTTACGAGTCGTAGACTTGCCAACCTGATAGGCACTCCCGTTGGGCCGGCTGCCTGTGGAGAAGAAGAGTGTTGTTTTCTTTTCTTTCCTCAAAACCCAATCCCTCTTTCCAGGGACAGACTGGGAACAGAAATCAGCGCTGGCATTTCACAGTGGCTAATTCTTTCATAAAGGGCCCCCACAAAGGTCCATTTGTTTGTATTAAGGCCCCAGAAAACTAGTTTTTTCCCCCTTGAGACACCATTCTATGTAAGAGGACAAAAGAAGCAGGCCTGGATTAAAAGTGCACTGGCCCATCTTGCATTTACCCAATGTGCCAGATTCCTAGCCCACCATTGCCTACCATTTTGTCTTGTTGTTTATGTATTTATATTCCTCTCTTAGTTCCTGATTTAGAAGAAAGTTCCTCAGGAGGTTCACTGGCCTGCTTTTACACTGCCTTGTGACTGAAGACCTGTGGTTTACTATTGTTTCAGAATGAAAACATTGGTCGACCTCGTCATATGTTTCCCTCTTGCGGCTCCAGACAAACCTTGTGTTTGTAGCGAGTTAACTAATGGATGTCTGGGCTGAGTGAGAATGAGTATGAGAGATTGCAATGTGCCTGACGATCACACACACACACACACACACACACACACACACACACAAATCTGTCAGGATTTGTCCCTGTTGGCGTACACACACACACACACACACACACACATACATACAAAAACATACACACAACCGAACACACACACACACACATTCACCAGATGGCAAATACCTGTTTGCTGCAGCCCACTGCTCTCTCAGAAAATAAATCTAAATCTCCCTTGTTTCTCCACTTTCCTGTTAAGTAACTGATGTATTTTATTTACTCAAACAAATAGGTAGTACAAGAAAAAGAAGTGAAAGAGAAAAATGAATTAACAAAAGATGAAATAAAACTTTAGCTTCACTGTGTCATTTACAGTGTCGTTGTTGTGGAGTCACCACAATGTTTTTGACCTGGCATCAGTTTTCTCCGTTTGCAGCTATTGAACTCCCATACGTGTTGGTTTCATTGTGCTCTCCAAGCTATCAGTTTCCTTCCTGTCCTGTGGCTCAGTTCATAAGGAGACTTTTTCTAATGTGTCTGAATGGTTTAATAATTCATCCACAGCATAATTATTAACTTAAAAATGATAGATATGGAAATGGAATTTGTCAGGTGATGAGCGGCACCTTGTTTTTGCCAGATGTAGTGCTAATAGTTGGATTTTAGTTTCACCAGCCCAGAGTGGTTCAGACGTCCTTCTGACAAGTTCTCACATCTCTGCAGACAAACTCTGAAGCTAGAGATAGAGTGGCCATTGGGTTATTAGTGACCTCCCTGACCAAGGGCTTTCTTGCTTGGTAACTTAGTTTGGCTGGTTAACGTTCCAAACTTCCTCAGTTTTATAATAATGGAACCAACTGTGCTCCTGGAAATTTCACTGCTTTAGCAATCTTTACCTTCCCCAGATCTGTGCCTCAACAGAAATCTCTGAGGTCTATGGAGAGTTCCAAGCTCTATTTGGGTTTTCTTGGCAAGGTGTCACAGTAGTTATGTAAAATGTTCCAGTTTTTCCTTTTCAATACATTTCTAAAAATATGTTTTTGCCTTGTTGTTATGTGGTATTGTGTGTAAATTAATGGCAAAAAATAGGAATTTAATAAATTATAAATCAAGCCTCTAGCACAACAACAAAATGTGCAGCATGTGAAGTGGTCTGAATATACAGGTGCTGGTCATAAAATTAGAATATCATCAAAAAGTTGATTTATTTCAGTAATTCCACTCAAAAAGTGAAACTTGTATAATGTATACATTCATTCCACCCAGACTGATATATTTCAAGTGTTTATTTCTTTTAATTTTGATGATTATAACTGACAACTAATGAAAACCCCAAATTCAGTATCTCCGAAAATTAGAATATTACTTAAGACCAATACAAAAAAAGGATTTTTAGAAATGTTGGCCAACTGAAAAGTATGAACATGAAAAGTATGAGCATGTACAGCACTCAATACTTAGT
>JACXGI010009819.1:0-29241 GCA_016801175.1 Esox masquinongy | reverse complement strand
GTCTCTTAGTAGCGGGCGGTATCCCTGTATCCTCTCAGTCCCTCGGCCAGGGTAAGTTGGTCAAGGTGGACGGACAGCTTGGCCCTGCTGCTACGCAGGAGGGAGACTCCACCACGGTGCTCCTCCACCACGGTGCTCCTCCACCACGGTGCTCCTCCACCGCGGTGCTCCTCCACCACATTGCTCCTCTACTCAGGGGATTAGTTCCCTTAGCCAGAACTAACACCATGACACCACCGGCGCAAAACAAACACAGCCAGAGCCGTTGCATAACCGGCACGCCGCGCCGTATTCAGCCATCCGTCCAGCCAACACAACACAGCGTTTAGTTTAGCCAACCGACGGAGGAGACTTTCACAGTGCGTTCATGTCAACACACCCAACTCAATTACTTTCCTCCGCGGCGCAACACTAATCTGCTCCATTATTCCTTTCCATCAATAGATTTGCATGTACTTTCACGCCGCCATTTAGTTTGCTGTTTATTTTTAGACAGCAGCACGCCTAATTAGGGGGAGTTGGTGTAGAACACAAGCATAAACTGCAACATTAATGGCCAAGGCTAATGAGAGAAGATATGGTGGATAAAGCTGTCATTTCTGCATCCTTTACCATTCTCTGTTCTTTTCCACCATTACCACCTTCAGCGGATGGCTGACCTCTCCCTCTCCCTGTCGTTGCTGTGACGTCTTCCTCCGCCGCCGGTGTCTGCTGTTGCCACCGAGATACGGGGAGCCAGGAGTCCTCCTGTCAGGCCAATCTGACAAACGGCCCACCACAATGAGCCATGGGAATCATTTGAGCAGGCATCGCAGTTGTCCCCCTGCTCACCTATTCCTCATATCAGACGATTACAGGCTACGGAGACCCCCCCCCCACCAGTCCCCCACCAGTCCCCCCCCAGTCTCATTGGGAGAGAGACACAACAGACAGAATGAAAAGCAATCACCACATGTCAGAAACGCTCCATAAAGCCTCTGCCTGTGACGCCAGACATTTCCCCAATCATGTGCTGATTTATTCCTCTGATTTCATTTTGACCATGATAACACTCATCAGTTACCTTAATGCACCTGGCACGCTCCAGAGACACTCACGCAGGACTGTACGCCGACGGGCTAGGGTTGGGGGGGGGCGACTGTGCGCACAAATGATCTGTCGCCATGGCGACTTTGCCGGCGGCGATGGCGGCTGAGGAGGCCTGGGATAGGTCGGAAAAGCTCTGCGGCTTGACGGCACTGAGTCCGCTTTGTGGCGAGATCTGTCACCTGCTAAGTGGCCTGTGCCCCCCCCCCCCACCACCGGGGGGGTAAGGTGGGGGAGAGTGCGGGGGAAGGTGTTGGGGGTCACCCGGCACGGGGCCACCGCGCTTGTCTTTTCTCTGGACACGTCCTGGTCCTGGCGTACAGAGCCCATCCTAATCAGCCCTCCAAGTCTGCTGGGAAACCTGCTGTCAGCCAAACGGCCGCCCAATCATTCCCTCCTCAACCTCCTCCACCACCTCCCTGGACCAACACAGGATGAAGGCAAAGGATCATCCACCACCTCCCTGGACCCATACGGGATGACGGCAGAGGGGAGTGCTATGTGGGGCTGAGATAGACTTGTTGAATGGCAGGCCTTATATAGGGGAGTGAAGGAATAGAAGAGTTTTGCAGGCCTCTGGGCAACACCATCATTGTCAGACAATATCTATTTAAACTAGCAGTCAGTGGGGACTCTGGTGGACTCTGTGGCAAAGTAGTACTGTAGTAGTGGGGTACTGTAGTAGTGTGGTACTTTGGTAGTGTGGTACTGTAGTAGTGTGGTACTGTAGTAGTTTAGTACTGTAGTAGTGTGGTACTGTAGTAGTCTAGTACTGTAGAAGTGTGGTAATGTAGTTGTTTAGTACTGTAGTAGTGTGGTACTGTAGTAGTGTGATACTGTAGTAGTTTAGTACTGTAGTAGTATGGTACTGTAGTAGTTTAGTACTGTAGTAGTTTGGTACTTTAGTAGTGCGGTACTTTGGTAGTGCGTTCAAAGACACTACATTGAATTCCATGATAATATTGCATGTGACATTGAGGCTAAACTGGCACACACATTAATCATCCTGCTGTATACACAGTGGTCACGGATGAATACACACTCTCACACAGACTGAACTAAATGGGCACACTTGGCACATGGGCAAGCACACACATACACACACACACACACACACACACACACACAGACAGACTGGATTCACAAACACACACATTCTTCCACATGGAGGCTGATGCAAGACATTGCAACCGCAACCTCCCCTCCCCAACCTGCCTTTCGCACTGTTGCCAGTTTCAGCTGAATATTACGACTGAAACACCAGTCCCTGGAAATTCCCAAATACAAATCCTTGATTGCCTTTCAACACTTCACGCCTAAAAACAATGTATCGATCCACCTCCTTATCAGCCGTGTGCTGCAGACTCTTCATTGTTGAATCTTAGTACCTAAGAGAGAGACAAAGAGAGAAGGAAAAGTAGGAGAGAAAAAGAGGGAGGGCGAGAGAGACAGAGAGAGAGGAGAAAGAGAGGGTGAGTGAGGATGAGAGAGAGAGCCCCCACCATGATGTCATCCACCCCCTGAGGCTGATTAGTGATATTTTACAGGAGCCTCATAGGTCACAGTTTTAACTGCTGTTTTACCTTTTTCTCTATTCTGCACATGATTAGAGCAGCACAGAATCACACAAAGAGAAGGCAGGTAGAGAACACGGTCTGATCTGTCTACCGGTGATATCATTCACACTGTCCTGGTGTTACCCGAGTGTCATCGACATGTGATCTCCGGCGTTACCGCGCTGGTTTTCCGTTGTTTTTCTCAGTGTGGCAATCTACCCATGTACAAGAAGCATGTGTGTGTGTGATTGTTGGTGCATGTGTGTGTTGTTTTGTGTGTGTGTGTGTGTGTGCTGGTTTGTTTGGGTGCATTGGTTTGTGAGGTTGTGTGTGTTGGTTTGTGTGGGTGTGTGTAGCTCTCTACCTCCTCTCACCAGTCCCCACAACTAATCGTCACTGTAGACCTCTGATTAATCACAAGATCTGATTATGTCAACTTCACACCAGCACCCACCTCACTGGGAGAGGGAGGAAGAGGGAGGAAGAGGGAGGGAGGGAGGGAGGGAGGGTCAGGAGAACTGAGGATAAAACAGACAGATGAAGACCGAAACTCTGCTCTATTTTCTTATGTATAAAAAAATATATGATATTGTAATATGTCTGAAAATGTGTTCAATTCTTGTACATTGTGTGTAATTGTGATCATCAGCAAAAGAGAATTGTAGCAGGTGTAGCTCATTCAAACTGCAATACAAAAATTTGAGGGACATCAATCTAACTAGCTGTTGAATGAGCAGTCAGACTTCTACACTGGTCTTTCTCTCTGGGCTTTTAGCTTCCCAACATTTCTCCTCATCCTGTCTTTCTGAAGGGGTCGGCCAACCATACACATGAATTCAACTGACCTTTCCATAATTAAGTTTATCCAATGAGATTAGATGTGACCTGCAGTGGTTGGGACATTACACAGTGTCTTTCGCTGTTCTATACACACTGGGTGTGGCCATACACGCACACACACACTCACACACACACACACGGAGCACAGAGCAGGACTGCAGGGGGAGCTGGGCATGTACATTCTCTTCTCTTTTTTTCATCTTTTATTTTGCCTTGTCGCGTTTGTCTGCTCCCATCTTCCTGACATCTTCCTCTACCTCCCCCTCAAATCTCCCTCAGCCTGGGGACTGATTCAATCAGGGTTAGCCAACTCCTCTACCAGCCAGCCAGCACGACTACAAACATACAAACACACAGCATAGAACTACATGGACATCCACAAACAGACGCTGTCATACCGGGTCACACAGAGCCTTTCACTCTGGCCCCTCCCAGCAGGACTTGGTTGTGCCACAGTACCCACGCTGGCACACAGGAACACCATCTACAGAAAACACCACACAACACAACGGTCTGTCTGTCTGTTTGGGTTTTTGTGTGTGAAAGCATAACGTTTCCATGCTTTCCTGCATGTCTCAGGGTCATCCTACTACTGTCTATCTGTGTGTGTTTGTGTGTGTGTGTGTGTGTGTGTGTGTGGGAGAGAGAGAGAGAGAGAGAAAGAGAGAGAACAGTGTGTGAAAAAGACAGCAGGATGTCTGTATTCAGTTTTTGTTTGCAGTGTGTGTAAGTGTGTGTGTGTGTGTGTGAGAGAGAGAGAGAAAGAGAGCAGGGTGTGTGTGAGGAGTGTGTGTTTGCAGTGCTTGTGAGGAGTGTGTACGTCTGTGTGTGTGTGTCAACAGTGTGTCTATAAAGTGTGTGTGAGGCATCCTGATGATAAGTGCCTCCCAGGCTGATTAAAGGTAGTCCCTTTCCTTATAATGAACACGGGAGATCCATCAGACTAGCATAGCAGCAGCCACCATGCTCCTACCGGAGCAGCTGAAGTGCCTGTGATCTCCTAGAATTCAACTGATATTGATTGACTTGGCAGCATATTAAGTGGCAAGGTATTGAACACGAGAGAAAAAATAACACCCACAATTTGTCTTTTGAAGTCATTTACATATCTAAGTAGCGCTAAAAGTGTTTGCGTCTGGGGAAATGGTACCAATCTGACTGGAGTTTCTGGGTCAGTTTTAATATCTGCGTTCAATAAAAGGCTGGAAGAGTGTGACATAACGTGTTTGTTTTCAGACACATTGCAGTAAATCACATGTGGTAAGTAGCATGTGGCAGTAATATTGATATTTGTCTGCAGTGTCACATCTTCATGAAGGCAGAAAGCAGAAGGCTTGGAGTTCATAGCTGAGAGTTACAAACGTCTGATGTACGAGGTTTTGTTTTAATGTACAAGGTGTCATTTGAATAGTCGTGGATGAGCAGCTGTCCACTGGTTCTGTCGGTCACTGAACGGAAGGGACGGGTTGTTAGAATATAAGATGACCTGGACAAGTCCACTAGTGGACAGTTTGCAGGTACAAAGGAAAGCTCCAATAAGGCATCAGCACTTGTGCTCTGTCTCTGCACTTTGATCGTTGTTGGATTATTCTCCAACCAGCATGTTTGAAAACCTGCCTAATGTAGACACAAGCATTGAAAAGTTACCAGATTTGAACTTACCATCCAATCTATCTCAGCTAGGGAAACAGACAGAGGCCTGTAGATTTGCCCATTTTTTATGCCTAAATCTTGCCAAAACACTGGAATATAAAAAAATTTTTATTGGAACCCTTTAAATACATCCAACTCACTAGCTTGTACTCTCTATAGTGAATTGGGTCTTGCCTCACTGCTCATTATTGTGGCTAATTTATTTCTTTGTCGTGTTTATAACATCAGACAGCTTTTGATTATGCGATTTATAATTGGCTAAATGAACTCATGCATTCAGTTTGTCACAGTCTGGGGAAGTGAACCCAGCGTGGTAAAGCAGCATGAAGAAGCAGCATGAAGAAGCAGAATAAAGAGCCAAGGCCTTTTGGTGATAAGACTTTTGGTGATCCACAACACTGCCCCAGTGAAGCAAAGGCACCTCTGGGAGAGGAGGGCTACATACGATCATCTCCTTGTGTTCCTTCACATGCCAGTAGGCCTGGCCTCCTCCATGCATGCCTTGATCTGCCAGACTTTGTCCTGGCTGGAGCGTATTCCGCCGACGCTCGGACGCTGGATGAAAATCTCAATTAACTCTGTTGTCATTGGGTCATCTCTGTGACTGGGAGGGGCTGGGGGGGAGGTGGAAGAGGAGCCAGAGCAGAGCTGGGAAACGGGCCAGTCTGGTTTGACCCTTCTGCCGCTGGTCGGTCCGCTGGAGTCCAGCTTTACCTCCAGTACTGTGGGCCTGGCCGGAGCAGCTTCCTGAAAGTGGGCTTTGGTCTCAAAGGAGGGGTCACTAAAACCACTATAAGAATTTCCCTGAGCGTGTTCCAGTGTGAGTCGGACCGAGACATGCTGATTTTCTCCAGTTGTAATTTTGCGACGAGGCGTTTAGCGATGTGGTGGGAGTCCATATGGCATGACGCAGACCCGTGTGCTGTGGAGAGAGTCGGATGGGAGCGCTGGGAGCAGCCGTTAGCTGGCCACCGTCGGAACCCAGCGAGCAGACGGACGTGGTCTGGGTGTGCAGGTCACCTTGACAATGCAATGACATGCCTGATCAAAGGCTGTCTAGGCTGCCTCTGGAACGTCCTCTGGAACGGCCTCTCTGGAACGTCCTCTGGAACGGCCTCTCTGGAACGGCCTCTGGAACGGCCTCTCTGGAACGGCCTCTTTCTATCCTCTCTCTTTCTACCCTCTCTCACTCTCTCTTCCTCTTGTCTCTCTCCAGCCTCCCTCCTCTCTCTCTTTTTCCACTCTCTCACTTCTCTCTCGTTCTCATGTCTCTCTCCTATCTCTCCTCTCCCCCTTTCTCTGCTCTCTCACCTCTCTTTCCCATGTCTCTCCTCTCTCCCTCCTCTCTCTCTCTTTCTCTCCTCTCTTGCCTTTCTCTCTCACTCCGGTCTCTCTCCTCTCTCTGTCCCTGGCCCAGCTGTGTCCGTCACGCTGACCTTCCCATCCTCCATGTAGTCCGCTCTGTTCTGAGGGGTTCGTGATGAACAATAAGCGGTGAACTGCCCCTCCAGTGCTCCTTTAGTGTTCCCTTCATCCCTTCGTCTTGCTTTTCATCTTGGCATTCTGTTTCTTCTGGCTTTCTGTGGCTGATGAGACATCTGAGCGGCTGCCCTTTTGTCTTGCCTGATGATGAGGCTGTGAGCGCGGAGTGGCACAGCGCCGGCCGGGTCAGCCTCTGATGGAGGACTGCGGAGCAAACAGGCCTTTATTGGTGGGAGGAGAGCCATTCGTCTCGGGGCGTCCTGGATGAGAAAGTGCGGCAAGAGACAATTACATCACTGTCAATCATTGTGGAGTTCTGAAAGAGAAATAGAGAGAGAGAGACAGGAGAAATCTGGAGACAGGAGGGAGAGAAAGCGAGAGACAGGAATGAAAGTGAGAGGGGACAGATTGAAAGACAGGAGAGAGAGAGTCACAGCCCTTTCGCCTCTCCTTCCTCTTTTCCAGAGGGATTCACAGGAGGGGGCACTGTCTGTCTCCCTGCCTGTCTGTCTCCCTGCCTGTCTGTCTGTCGTCCTCATCTGTCTGTGTGTCTTTGTGTGTGTGCGTATGTGTCTGTCCCAGGCAGGCCTCACACTGAGCCTGTTTACAGCAGCCATCTCATCTAGCCCCAGGCCGAGTCTCTACCACATCGACACCACAACACGACACCAGCGCTGCTCATAGCCTCACAACATTAGTCCTCTCAACCCCTATGTACAACAGTACCATTCTGATTGCAAATGGAGCATAAAGAACTCCTAGCAGCGTAGTGTTTAGGAAAATAGTTATTTTTACTCCCTTTTCGCAGAGCGGGCTATCGCGTGTCAAGGCTATTTTATTAGCAGCTTTAAAATGAACCTCCAGTGTTTTTCTCTCATCTCCCTGAAAAAGCCTGAAAGCCCACAGCATGGCATCAGATGGGTTTGTCAGTGCTAATGTTAAATGTCTCTCCCCATGCAGGGTACTCATTGCTCTTTATTAGGGATCATTGCACTGGCCAAGCATCAGTGTTAGCATTCAAATGGTAGAAATGAATTCCCGGGATCGGGTAAAAAGGTGAACATAATAATAAAAATGTGTGTCTGTTCTTTTTCTATAACCAGTAATGTATTTTTTTTTTTACTGGTAGGAGAAAATACTCTGCGCATCTGAGATGTGAATTGTCTTTAGCGGTACGGTCAGGCTGGCTCATTTCAAAACCAGTGTCCTCGGTGTGTGCTCATCAGGCCCTGCAGCAAGGCACGGTCTGTCTGCTCCACTCCTCTGGTGCTGCGCTTTGTTACCAGCCAACTCTGACCCTGTCCTGCCACCACCAAACAGACACTTCATCGCAGCGGACAACTTCTGTTTGAATACATTAAGCCGACAAGGAAGAAAGGAGGGAGGGAGGGAGGGGCGGGGCCGACCAGACGAAGGATCTGAGCGGATATTAACACCACTCAGAAAGAAAGACAGACGGAGGAAAGGGACAGAGGAAAGAGATAGAGGAGTTAGAAATAGAGATAAGAGACAGAGGAAATACACAGAGATAAGAGACAAAAGGAAGAGACAGAGAAAAGACAGAGGAAATGCACAGAGGTAAGAGACATAGGAAATACACATAGATAAGAGACACAGGAAAGAGATTGAGATAAGAGACAGTGGAAATACACAGAGATAAGAGACAGTAGAAAGAGATGGAGGAATAAGAAATAGAGATAAGAGACAGAAGAAAGAGACGAAGGAAAGAGATAGAGGAATAAGAAATAGAGATAAGAGAGAGGAAATACACAGAGATAAGAGGCAGAGGAAATACACAGAGATAAGAGACAGAGGAAAGAGATAGAGATAAGAGACAGAGGAAAGAGATAGAGATAAGAGACAGAGGAAAGAGATAGAGATAAGAGACAGAGGAAAGAGATAGAGATAAGAGACATGGAAATGGACAGGCAGAGCTGATGAAGAGAATGTAGAGGAAGGGAAAGTGATACACCATTGTACAGGCAGGAACCCTGTTAGATTACTATGGCTTTACTGTTTTCCTGCTGTAGAACGTGTGTTTGAACAAGAGGGAGGGAGAGGGAGCGTGGGGGGGGCTAGACACATGGCCTTCTTCACAGACAAGCCTAAGAGAGAGAGGGGGAAGCAGAGACAGAACACAGTAGAAAGCATAGAGTTTAGACTCTGCAGACAGACAGGCATTCAGATAGATTGACAGGCAGACAGACAGACTGGCAGGAAGACAGTCAGGCAGACAGAAAGGCAGACAGACAGACAGACTGACAGGCAGACAGGCAGGCAGGCAGGCAGGCAGGCAGACAAGCAGACAGATAGGCGGCTCAGAGCCACAAAAGGTCCTTTTATCCCCTCCCTCCCCCAATTGCTTCAAAACGTGCCTGGAAGATGTAATCCTTGCCAGGCCTCTCTGTATTTAGACCAGAGGAAAGGCAATAGAAGCTTTAAGAAAGGACCTTGTGAATGTAAGCTGTGTATACACTAGGATAATCCTGGTGTAGTGTCGGATAGTGCATTGCTACATTAAGCTACGTCCATTTCCAAAAAAAAAAGAAATCTCACCAGATTATGACTTTCTGTTTGTCGGTGCCTCCGTCTCCCCTACGGCAGATCCTCTTCAGCCTAGGTAGTACGAGCAGGAACGGAAAAGCGAAGAGAGAGATACAGAGAGGGAGACAGAAAGAGGAAACCAGAGGGACAGGGAGACAGAGTGGAGGAGAGAGTGAGAAGAGGAGTCAATGAGGCTGCTCATGGTCTGGGATCATAATCACCGCTTCGTACCCCAGAACCGCCTGCCTCCCTGCCTCCCTGCCTCCCTGCCTCGGGCTGCGAGGGAAGGATTAAATCTGTTTTATCTCCGCAGTCTTTTTTTTAGGTTACAAAGAGCACGTCCCTTTTTTTCCGGCTGCAGCGAGACAAAGATCTTAATCGGCGCTGACCATAATCTTCCGGAGTGGGACCACGCTGTTCTTTAACATACAAAGAACAAGCTGATGGAAAGGGTATGGATGCGATGCTTCACCAGGCCTGGGTGGGAGATCATTGTTCCCCGAGGGGGGGGGGGGGCAGTTCGACGGAGGCAATGCGTCTCTCCACCAGGAAGAGCCATTGGTGGAGACAAAAACCTTTTTCTTCTTTTCCTTCTTCTTCTGTGAGAGTGTGTGAGTGTGCAGGGCTGAGATGATCAGTTAAATCAGACTTTTTTCTAATGTTCACTTCCACATTCTCTCTCCATCGCTTAATTTTCATATCTCTGGCTGTTCCCCCTCTCCTTTGCCATCTCCATCGTTGGCGCTTTCTGTTCATGTATTTGCTTTCTCAATATAAACTCTGTCTATCTGGTTCCTTCTCTCTGGCTGTCTTTGCAGATAAATGCTCCATACACAAGCAGACGCACGCACACGCGCACACACACACACACACACAGACAAGAGGCCCCATGAGTCACACGGCTTTGAGAAAAAACGCCCACCAAAATCCATAAAAATGTCACTAGTGTAGAATATTCAGAATCTATTTGTTTGACTTTAAATATACGAGGGGCCGCTGCCACTGCAAGCCAGGCAGAGACTGGCACGTCAATGTGTCTCAGATTGGGGCAGTCATTTGATAACGGCAATGGCGTCTGCTACTGAAATGTGACATTCCGCAGAGGGGGTGTGAACACCACGCCACGCCAACGGTTTGAACAACAGGCCACGGCGACGGTTTGAACAACACGCTCTGTAGCGAGGGTTTGAACAACACGCCACGGCGACGGTTTGAACAACACGCTCTGTAGCGAGGGTTTGAACAACACGCTCTGTAGCGAGGGTTTGAACAACACGCCACGGCGACGGTTTGGACAACACGCTCTGTAGCGAGGGTTTGAACAACATGCCATGACGACGGTTTGAACAACACGCCACAGCGAGAATTTGAACAACACGCTCTGTAGCGAGGGTTTGAACAACACGCCACAGCGGGGGGTGTGAACATCACGCCGAGGAGACAAACCCATCCTGAGAACTTTGTGTGATCCTTATCACTGTAGAAATCTCCAGCCTTAACAGCAGCACCGCTGCTTGGTTTCACCAGGCTAGCACTCCGCGCTGAAAGCCAGCAGCGGCAGGCCCATGGATTATTTATTCCAGCTGTGTGTTTGTGGAGCAGGTTTTGAAAGCAGATATTGGGTTTGATTAACCGTTTCAAGTGTGTCACGTCTATGATCGGAAAGCCGTTCGGGCGAGGGAAGGGAGATCAGAGTGCGCATGAAGGGTGTTCGTGCGTTTGTTGTAACATGTCATTGGTAGAACTAGAGGGATGGCCTTTTCACAGAGAGATGTTTTTTTTCTGTTCAAACCCGTTTCATTGCGTGCTCCACACTGTCTTAAGTACTGTATTCAGGGGAATTGGATATGTTCTTTTATGGAGTGATAGGCGTAGTTTCATTCTGCTTCATATGTTTTATATTTCAAAATGTGCTGACTTGCCTCCATATAGTTTAATGTTTTTTTTTTTTTTACAATGTTCCTCTGAATAGTGGTGTTTGGTATTAGACAGAACCCTAAGTCTAATGATGGCTATCTGTAAATACATTTGGAAATGGGGCAAGATAACATTTTGGTGAAGTAATAGAAAAGCCAGCTCTCTCTCCTACATTGTCCATAGTACCTTCTTCCCTTGTTCCTGCTCACATATTCTCCCTCCGTTTGCAGAGGTCTGTATTTATTCCTTGAAGACAAAAAGGATGAACGAGGAAGTTGATTAAGGGAATGAAAATATATTCCTCTGAGCTGAGGCTCAGTGTGTTTCAGTATGTTTCACACTCATGGATTTTTAAACCTTGATGGCTACCCAGTTAGTTACAGATCAGTGGAGCGATGCTGGAATAGAATGTTTATCCATCTATTCTGTTCTTTTTAAAATAGTTAACCTGTCTCTCTGGAGCCTAGAGTCTGTGTTTGTGGCTTCACACACAAGCACAGACAATCACTTAGCCTCCCAAAATCTAAATAGCCTGTGTGCCTGATGTTACTGTACTGTTTGCAAAAAGAGAGGGCTCTACTGGCCCATGTTTGGAAAACAAAACTCAGGCGGTTGGTTTGATTGTATGTACCTGGCATTTATCAATTTGTCAGAATGAAAGCTAACGACTTTTCCCATCGACCCAGACCTGTTTCCTGCCATTGATTTCAATCTAGCAAGAAATTCTTTTTTAAATGTTTTGAATGTATCGTTCAGCCCCTGTGAGGACCTGAGATGTGGTTGTTGTAGTGTAGAACCTGACATTACATGGTCAACTGCTCCAGGCACTGGAGTTCTCAAGTGGCAGCAAGACACTTCTGTCTTCCAGCTCACCTCACACCGCACCGTCAAATTAAAGTAGCCATCTACTGTTCTCCTGTTCTCTCCTCTTTCTTTCCTTTCCACTTTCTCTCCTCTTCTCTTTTACTCTCACATTTTTAGGAGAGAAGTTGCTAACAACAAACCATACTATACTCACCCCCACCTGGCTTCATTTGACATATCTCTTGACCCCTGTATCCTTTGGAAAATAGAATAAAAAATGGTGTCCTCATTTCAAAGGTAAAATGTTACGTAGTGATGAAGAGTAATTTTGTCAAAGCGCAGTCTGGATGTACAGAGAACAAACAAAATGGTTGATCCTGTTTTGTTAATGCAGATGTAGATTAGTAGCCTGTCTCTTCTCCTCTTCTGTCTTTCCCTTTCTTCATCTTCTGTCCTTTCTTCTCCTCTCCTCTCTCTTCGTCTCTTCAATTCTCCTGACTTCTCTTCTCTTCTTCTCTCTTCTCTTCTCCTCTGCTCTCCCCTTCCTCTCTTGTCGATAAACTACATATTGCATTCTGTTTCAAGTGTTACAAATCTCCTGTAATAATAGAATAAAAGATGTATTATTCATTGTGTATGAGATGATGGGAAAATGAAATATGAATACAGTGTGTGTGCTGTTTCAAAGCTCTGGTGTCTGTTGACGGGGAACGGGACCTGGCACCTCGTCTCTGGTGTCTTAGAGGAGTGTGTGTGTGTGTGTGTGTGTGTGTGTGTGTGTCTGTGTGTTAGGGGAATTAGCAGAGGAGGTCGGCTTGGGTGGCTTTGTACAAACAGGAGACCCAGCAGTGTAGTTCAGTCCGTGATGGGCCTCTGTCTCACCAAGAAAAATCTAATATCTAGAAAGAAAGAAGGAATCGAGGTTGAAGGGGGAGGGATTGGAGGTAAAGGGGTGGATGCAGGGTGAAGGGGAGTCATAAGGGGGTGAAGGGGAGTCATAAGGGGGTGAAGGGGGGATGCAGGGTGAAGGGGAAAGGATGAGGAGAAGAGGGAGGTATGTGGGTGAAGGGAGGAGGGTGAGGAGAAGAGGGAGATATGTGGGTGAAGGGAGGAGGGAGAGGAGAAGGGGGAGGGACGGAGGATGAAGGGAGGAGGATGAGGAGAAGGGGTAGGGACAGGGGGTGAAGGGAGGAGGATGAGGAGAAGGGGGAGGGACGGAGGGTGAAAGGAGGAGGGTGGGTATAAATGAGCATGACTTTTCAATGGAGCAGCAATTTAGTACCCAGGTGTGACTGACAAAAAGGTTTGGGATGTGATTGTCCCACTTCCCTCTAAAGACTACAGGAACAAACATAGGGTGTGGGGGGAAGTTACCAATTCTGTCTCAGCACCTGCAATGCTGCCTGGGGAGAGGGTGTCGTGTGTGTGTGTGTGTGTGTACACAGAGGGGGCTGCATTGGGATGGGGGTATATTTAAATTGAGACGTTAACAAATGTAGTCAGACACCTCGCTGCCAGCCAGCTATATGCAGAGAGAAAAAATAGTTTCCATTGTTTCATTACAAGACATCTGTGGTAGTAGGAAACCTCATGATATATTTATGATGGCGTGTAAAATACGCTATCATTTTGGGAGCACATTCTGTTTTATGTTGGTGATTTTCAAGTGTTTTTTTATTGGCCCGAGGGCCTATGTGAATGACTAACATAGAGAGTAATGGCTTCATCCTAGCCCAACCGAATTAGTTTTTTTCCTCCTGTCTAGTGAATACGAAAACAAAATATAAAGAAATGATAAATAGCCACGACCCAATTACTCTGGCATCACCATATTCAGGAATTTATGTTTACATTATCAAGATGTACTGCTAGCTTACTCTGCATGATAATGCATTACCACAGAAACAAATGGCATTTACATTTTCTCTGGGCGGTTGAGAGGTAGCTATGCACATTCAGGTCCACATTCATCTACCCCCCCCCTGACATGCTGTAGTAATGGGAGGCCCTGACCTAGAACCTCCCTGTCAGACCATTAACAGGCTCCGTGAACACCCACACAAACAGGCGCATGTACACGCACACACACACACACACACACACACACACACACACACAAACATCACCCAGGATACCTCCGCTCAGGGAGTCACAAACCACCCCCAGAATAAACAGAAACAAGGCAGTTGCGGAACAGACCGTCCCCTGTTGTCTGCTATGCCGTGGCTAGGCCGGAGAAAATAATGAAACGGGGGCATTGATTTTCTAATGACGCCCAGGCTGTTTCTGGCAATGGAGGAATTGAGGAATCACAGAGCACTCTCCTGATCTGCAGGTATTTTGGACGGGAGTTGGCGCTTAGTAGTTTGGCCAGTCCAGTAGAAACATGCGTGGTACAAAAGCACCGGCACGTGCAGCCAGATCATGTTGAACATGGAGAGTCGGCCGAGCCCATCTTTACGGAATCACCCGGAGCCAACGGTCTCGGCACACACAGACCTGCAACTGCCAATCACAGCCGCCTCGAGCTCTGCCACGGACTCGCACGAATACATTTGCATGTATTTGCTCGTTTAGCAGGCCCTCTTGTCTCTCCTTCTGAATGGCATTTTCCCACCTCCCCCTCCCTCCCTCCCTCCCTCCCTCCCTCCTCCGTTCACCTGATCCTTTTCACTGGTTGATAAGAGCTGGAGAACAACGCGTTTCACTCTCCCTGTGCAAAGGACCCTTCATGTGAAGTGTGCACGTGCTCGTGCGTGCGTGTGTGAGATTGTGCCAGAGTTCGTGTGAATTTCAGTTGTAGACACTCAATTCAGGAAGTGAATTAAATGACAAATGCAAATAAAAAACTGTGTCAGTATGAAACTTCTCCTTTTTTATAATCCGAGACAATTGTAAATAAAGTATTGTTTTTATTATGGAATAAGAATTTCAGATGACTTCCCCAACTGACTGACTTCATTTAAAATGCACTCCAATTCTGGTGGGTTCATAAACTGTACACTCTCAAGTGTTTACGTCCTTATACTGTAGATGTTGCATAATGAACAGAACGGGCTAACAGTCTGAAATGACGGTTCCATACATACAGCACTCTTTCCTTCATTACCCTATGCAGAAAACACTATCATTATCCCTAACCCGCTGTGCTGCGCTCTCTATTGTAATAGTCAATTATTCAACTGTTGGTCTGTAGTGTGGAAAGGATGGAGAATTATCTGCTATGCTGTTTCACCATCAATCAGGACATGGCCGTCTAAACCTGCCTGCGCCAGCATCACGACTAAATAAATCAAGGGGCCAACCCTGTGCCCTGAGCATGGGTTTAGGGAGCCAATAATTGGCTAGCCTGTTTTCTTCGGCGTCTACTTGAAGTAGAGCACACCGTCTACTGTTGCTTTGTTGCTCCTTTCTTCTCTTGACTTATTTTGTTCCAACAATCCTGGCCTGATGCATTATTAAACATAGTCTTTGGTCCTTAAAGCAGGCTGTGATTGCTGATGAGTTCCCGGCTGGCAGGCAGAAGGCAGCTCAGCTACGCAGGTGAATGGCTTCGGGCTAGTTCCAGACAAATACTGGAGCTATTCCACAGGTGAGGGGTTATACTAATGTAAGCTACAGAGAGGAAACATTAGCATAAATGGAAATGAATACGGGGACTAGGAGCTTAGAGCTCAGACGTCTCAAAGGATACAGAAGTGTTTGCATTTTAGTGTGTGTGCGTGTCTCAAACTCCTGGGAGCACTTCCCAGTGATCAGCCTCCCTGCTGGTCTGGACACTTGGCAGAGCTCCCTGTCACCAAGGCCACATTCTTCAACTTGTGTGTCCCAGCCTAACACACACACACACACACACACACACACACACACACACACACACACATACACACACACACACACACACACACACAACCAAAGGGCCTCTGCTGTCCTGTCTCATCCCATTTACTTTCAGGCTTTTATTAGACTGCTCCAAAAACATTTCTCCTCAGAGTGTTAACGGCGAGCTATTTAAACCTCCTTGTCTCCCCCAGCCATGCGGGCTAGCACTAGCTGCCACGTTTGCTAATGACAGCCGGGAGAAGACGTAGGTAGGGGGTCGGACAGAAACACAGGACAACAAGCCCAGAGGAGATACGCAAAAGGCTGGCTCATTACCTGTACACAAAGTGTTAATGTTCACAAAAAAACAATGTAGCATCCCCTATCCCTAATGCTCCTGCTGGCTGGCGGCTTGTTATGGGACTTAATGATGTCAGCAGATGGCCGTGGTTGTTGATTAGCCTAAATGGAAGACTAATAAAAGTGTATGAATGTAATTAATGACCGAGGGGGTCTAATGAAGCAGAGAAGAGGGCAGAGGAGCTCTGGGGGGAGACATGGTAATGGTACTATCTGGAAACACTCAGAGGGCTAGGAGTGGCACAACAGCACAAACAGCTAATCAGGCATGCGACCAAACACCACAACGAAGCCCCAGATCACCACACCTCACCATTTCTCACCACACCTGACCTTACCATATGATACCACACCACATCTCGCAACACCTCACCAGACCGCACCAAACCTAAACTCACCATACCACACCTCACCGCTCCTCACCCTACCAGACCATACTTAACCATACCGCAAGAACACCTCACCTTATCATACCCCACCTCACCTTACCACACCTTACCACACCATGCCTCACCACAACTCATCTTACCACATGCTGCCAGACCACATAGGCCTCATGTCCTCTAATACAATTTGCCCTCTGTCCTTACAGACCTGTAGACTGACACTAACCACTCACTGTCCCCGCATGCTTGTAGAGGGTTGTAAAGATAGAAATGGGAGAGTCAGCCAGACAGAGAGATTGGCAGTGACGCAGGCCTGGCTCATAGCAGTTAATACCTCTGTGACCTGTGCATGGGTCAGAAGTTCAGGCTACACACACTGAGCAGGCACTAACCCCCTTTATTGTCATTGGGGCCAGGCAGACAGGCAGGTATGTGATGTGTGCACTGAGAGTGTCGATTAATAATAACTGAAGTACCACTCTGTAGTATCTCTATCTGGCCTTTTCCTTAGACTGGTAGTCTGTCTGTTCTTCAGACTGGTAGTCTGTCTGTTCTTCAGACTGGTAGTCTGTCGGTTTTTCTGACTGGTAGTCTGTCAGTTTTTCTGACTGGTAGTCTGTCCATTCTTCATGCTGTACTAGTAGTCTGTCTGTTCTTCTTACTGGTGGTCTCTCTGTTCTTCATACTGGTAGTCTGTCCGTTCTTCATACTGTACTAGTAGTCTGTCGGTTCCTCTTACTGGTGGTCCCTGGTTGTTTCTCTGTTCTTCAGACTGTTAGTCTACCTGTTCTTTGGGCTACCTTCACTATGCCATAAATTACATGCAACTATCTCTCTCTTTCTCTTCCTCGAAGCCCTATACGCTATCTGCGGATTGTCACAGTGTTAATACATTCCACCTAACTAGTTTTCCTCCATCTGCTTATGCGTGTTTGAACAGTGAAAACTGTACAAAAGAAATTTGAAAAGGGTACAGCATGACACTCTTTCATATTTCCATAGCCTTATAATGCTCTATATCATATCAATATTCCTCCTGCTATCAATATTGCGTACCACAAAGAATGCACACTTATCAATTTAAATATTTATCAGGGCTTTGATATGAATACAGCATTAACCAGTGCAGTATGCAGGGCAAACCTAGAGGATTTAGACAGTCCTAAATCAATAATATGGTATGATATTTTCATGACTTGCCACAAAAAGTCTAGGGAGGGTGTTTCACTTGAGCTCTCTGTAAAGCTCATGCTTCAGAAGAGTTGTATATGGTCAAAACAACACGGAGCAGAAAAATGCTTTAAATACTTTTTTGCATGGTAGCATTTGTCTTGCACTCCGAGAGATATGAATTACGGTAATGAATGAATACATTTAGAGCTTTTATGTTATTTTGTAGTGCTGCAGAAAACAACATTTTATTACCTACCAGTGTTTGGGGGGGAAAAAAAGGAGAGCAAAGATGTGGCATTCGATGTACAAACTAATAAAACGTGATGGGACTCTCTTCAGCTGAATTGTAAATTGATGTATTGTGCATTTTAAACCGTATATGTTTTCTCATGTAGTCTCCATACATCACTGGTAATGTTCCAATGAGCAGCACCTATTCGGCAGATGGATCCAACAGTCCACCCAGATATTGTCCCAGTAACAGAGAACAGTGTAATGACAGCCTCATTGATGATGATGAGTTCTATTCCATTGCGCTGAGATCCAGTCCAATTTCAAAAGCAAATTCAGCCATTTGTCTTCCAAATAATTGTGGCACTTTATCAATCTGCCCAGTCTTTTATTTATCACTTCGATTGATGTGATCATTTTCACAAACAGCTCCAACTACCAAGGCACTTTCAGCAAGTGTATGTGTGTGTGTGTGTGTGTGTGTGTGTGCGCATGTTTGTGTGTGTCTGCATGCCTGTGTACAGGGAATTGGTGACTGTGTTTTCTTTGTGTGTGTGTGTGTGTGTGTGTGTGTGTGTGTACTTGTAAATGCGTACAGTATTTGTAATGAGAATGTTTTTTCATTGCCAAGAAAAAGTGTGCCTGTGCTTTGCGTACATGTGTGCAAGTATTTGTGATTTGCCTGTCTGATGAGTGGTTTGATGTCACTTTCCTAATATTGCCTATATTGCCGTGCACTTCCTCTCCCCTGTATGTCAGCACCTCCAGGCAACCATCTTCCCAGCCTCCCCTCCCCAGCCTCCCCTCCCCTGCCACCCGTGTTCTGCTCCTGCTCCATGCTCTGTGATAACTCACAGGTGACTCCTCTCATCAGTGTCAGGGCGCATCAGCCGGAGCTGAGGTGGAAATTCACCAGGTACAATGGGAGAGAGGAGGAGAGGACACGCTCATAAATCTGACAGATGCATCTTGCATCGTTACTCCCTCTTATTATTCTCCCTCTTTTCTGGATCCTCTTAGCCACTCCACCTTTTTTCAGTTCCCTTCCTCCAAAAGAAAAAGAGAAGTAGGCCTAGTAGTGTTAACTAATTTCAGTAGTAGGACTAGTAGTGTTAACTAATAGCAGTAGTAGGACTAGTAGTGTTAACTAATATCAGTAGTAGGACTAGTAGAGCATTAGCTTATGTCAGTAGTAGGACTAGTAGTGTTAACTAATATCAGTAGTGGGACTAGTAGTGTTAACTAATATCAGTAGTAGGACTAGCGGTATTGGGTAATATCAGTAGTAGGACTAGTAGTGTTAACTAATATCAGTGGTAGGACTAGCGGTGTTGGGTAATATCAGTAGTAGGACTAGCGGTGTTGGGTAATATTAGAAATAGGGCTAGCGGTGTTGGGTAATATCAGTAGTAGGACTAGCGGTGTTAGGTAATATCAGTAGTAGGACTAGCGGTGTTGGGTAATATCAGTAGTAGGACTAGCGGTGTTGGGTAATATTAGAAGTAGGGCTAGCGGTGTTGAGTAATATCAGTAGTAGGACTAGTGGTGTTGGGTAATATCAGTAGTAGGACTAGTACAGCATTAGCTGCTAGGATTACTGGTCCTGCTTTGGTTCAAGATTGCTGACTGACTCAGTCTAAGAATACCAGAGCTTCTGCTTCCTACTGCTAAATAACTCTATCTCAGAATACTAGATCTTCCCCACTGCTGAGCTGCTCACTCTGTCTGGGCCAGTGGGGACTATATCCTGTGCCAACTATTTTCCACTAAGAATCACTATTGACGTTTTGACATTTTTCACAGCACCAGTTTGCCTTGTAATGGCACAGATCATAAGGTTTTCACCCCTTTCCTGTCACACAACACTATCCCTTCTCTGCCAGCTTCTTCTACGCTCATTTGTGGAAGAATTAAAGTAGAAAAATGATACTGAAACATCAGCTGAAGACTTCTTGAGATCAGCTTGAAAAGTAGCTGAATTTTTCAATTGGCTCTTTTACCACTTTGTTAAGTACACATCATACCTTTAGCATGATCATGTGGTATCTGGTTCTCATTGCAAAGTTAATACCAGAAAGGGATGGGTAATGACTCCCAAGATGTTTTCTGGAAACAAAGCTGTGTAAACCTGCATGAGAGGGATTTATGGTTGAAAAATGTATTTTGAAGTTCTGATGGCCTGAGTGTCTGGAGGTCGGGGGTGGATGGTCTGGATGGAAAACGTCTGGGCTGAGATGTCGCCCATAGTCACACAGGTGAGTAATCAAGAATAACTCCCTAGAGGGAATGACGGGACAGCCCATCATTCTCTGTCTGGCTTAATGGAGTGTCAGTGCTTAGGTCGAGGGCTAGCTGGTTTGGTACAGTTTCAATACGTACACCGAAAGGATAGCTGGTCTTCTTGAGCTCCTTGTTATTGGTTGTGATGTTCGGTGGCAACATGTGGTATAGGAGACTTTTGATGAACCATTTGGATGTTCACTGTGTGGAACATGATGGGTGAAGCAGGCTGAGCCACGTTTAGATCCAGGAGGTATTGAAGATTAAGTTGCTGAAGATGCCCCATTATTCCTGGCTGAAGATAGAAGCAATTGGCGCCTATGATGTATCGATCAGTACAAGGCCGCCACAGGAAAGCCCGTGGAGGCTGAAACAGCTGCCATTCAAAGAATGTGGGAGGATTTTGGGCCATGAGCACAATGGAGCAATACAGTGCAGCTAATCTAGTGATAACCGGGTGAACTGGATAGACTTTAGGGAAGATTGACAAGGAATGGAACGGTCGCACGTTGGACTGTGGACCAGGTCGGAGATTTTGGACAATGTCTCTGAGTCTAGTCATAGTTCCACTGGAGGCGGAGTCAAAGGCTGTGGTGAAAAAGGCCAGGTCAGCCTGGCAAAAGTCAGGGCAGGATGAAAGTAATTACATAATTCATGGCATTTCTACAGTTTGAAAGACAGGAGCTGTCAAATTGTGGGCCCGGTAGACAGTGAAAGTTGACATTAGCATGAAGCAACAGTCTGATGCAATCTGATAGCCTGCCCTCATATGAGCTGTTGGAAATGTCATCCTGGACAAACTTTCAAATTAAGTTAATTGCATAGCCTAATGGAATGTGTTAAAGAGCAGCGTTTATATCTAAAATGACTCCTAACATGAATGAAGGGAGAACAGGATTGTAGAGAGAATGCCTCAGACAGATGATTAACTTGCTCTAAATGGCACGATGTAGCCTAGCAGCTGTAAGGTGACTGATGCCAGCCCATCTAAAAAATATAATAACTAAGAAATTGGTGCACAGGAGATGTGGAACATGAACTGCTTTGAGATTAATTACTGCACCAGTAATAGATGAATTGTTGGGATTCTGAGAAGAGGTACAATTTCACAGCTCCACTGAGAATTGAGGCATGTGGCTTTCATGGGGCCAGGAGATGCTTTATTGCATTCGGTAAAGGAGGGCTGTGGGTGTTTGTGCACTCTTGAGAGTGGGTCATGGACACATTGGAGTGAAACATATCAAAGCTGGCCGACTTGACAAAGAAGTCTAGGGAAGGTAGCTTGCTGCACTGTAATACAAGAGGGTGAGCTGGAAGACAGCGAAAATCAACAAGCGAAATCAATGTTTAAACTTTTAATGCCAATATATAAGGTCAAGAGATGAGCAGAATGTGAGGTAGTTTGTTTTTATTATTTATTTGTTAAAATGAAGAATATCTAAATTTGGTCATATACACTCACCTGATGACCTCAGTCAATGTTGCAGTTGTCCGTGCGTACTGAAGGATCGCTAAAGCAAGATGAGACCAGTAAACACAGACAGTGCCTTCCAAGTTCCTGGGTGAATTTACAACAACCATGGGGCTTCCAAGCAAGAGGAGAGGAGTTGTAAATGAATTGATTGCTTAGAGGGGAGGAGATATGACTGTTTCAGGTCTGGTCTTTGATTTCCTGAACTTTAGAGAACAATTTACATATTGTACCTCTATTCCGAATGAGTGTAACAGGCAGCGGGCTGTAGTTGGCTGTGTAGTCTACAGCCTGGCCCAGATATGTAGAGCCCAGCACGGCTTTCCCTCCCTCCGCCTGGTCTCACTCTCCCCTGTCTATCTCCCCCTTATATCCCTGGCAGAGATAGGAGTGGTGCTGTACCATACACGTCTCATAAAGCCTCCTGTCACTTTGACTAATTTGTTAGTCTTGTCTCACCATGTCGAATGTTCACCACGCCCTTCCCCCTTCCCCTTGCTGCATCACCCAGGGCTCCCCCCAACCCCCAACCCTGGATAAAAACAGGGCCATAAATGTAACATAGTGTGGTGGCCGCTCTCTGGCTGCAGTGATCTATATGCCGATCTATCTGCTACCGGACGAGAAAACGGGGGCTTTATGAAGCAGAAGATAACATGACGGATAGATTCTTCATCCCAAAGCCCTGGCTGTCTGACTCTGTCCCACCTCACAACCAAGACCTGCTGGGTAAAAATAGAGAGAGAGGAAAGGAGAGCTGTTATAAATTCTGCTTTCTATTTGGCTCCACTCAGATGCTCTGTTCAGCTGGGCCCTCAGAGGACCAGGGAATGATAGCGATATAGAGTGAGTGCTAGTTTCACACACCGGAAAACAAACGACAAAAACTATCCCATGTCTAAGGGGAATCAATTACTTGGTAATTATGGAGCGGGGGAACAGAATTTAGACACAAAAACACAAACATGCCCCCCCCCCACCAGATCACACCAGGGAATATGTTCCGGCTACAACCAAAGTTATTTGCTGTGTTTTCCCCCCAATCTTCTCGTCTTTAAATAGGAGCTCTGGCTGAGTGCTAAAAATAGCCCTCCCCAGCCCTTTGTCAAGCTGTCAGCACCCTTCTCTCTTTTCCTCATGTGAAGGCCGACATGTACTGTGGGGCCCCATGTGGCACTCTTTGTAGAGCATGGTTCTGGTAATGTCAGGGTTGTGGGATTCATTACTATGGGGGACCAATACAAAGATTTTAATGCTTTACTGTAAGTCGTGCTGGGCGGCAGATAATCTAGTGGGGCGGATTGCCTAGTAATTAGAGGCAGGTAGTCTCGTGGTTGGAGGAAGATAGCCTATTTTCAGGAGGGAAATAGTGTAGTGGTTAGAGGCAGGTTGCCTAGTGGTTAGAGGCAGATAGACAATTGTTTAGAGGCAAATAACTTAGTGGTTAGAGGCAGGTTGCCTAGTGGTTAGAGGCAGATAGTCTATTGTTTAGAGCCAAATAACTTAGTGGTTAGAGGCAGGTTGCCTAGTGGTTAGAGGCAGATAGCCTAGTGGTTAGAGGCAAATAGCTTAGAGGTGGATATTCTAATGGTTAGTAATGAGCCACGTAACTAAAGGTTGCTGATTCTAACCCACTACGATTTTTGGAGAAAATACATTTTTCTGGTTAAAAAGATGTTGAAAAGACCAATTTCTAATTATTTTGCTCAGTGGGAATCCTCTATCCAACAAGATGAAAATATCTGTTTTTGTATGCGTTAGCAAGGCATTTAGTCCTAATTGCTCTTGTACGTTTCTCTGGATAAGTGTTTGCTAAGGAGAGTTTGGTCCATGTTCCCACACTCTGAAGATATTACCCGTTTGTAAAACATGGGACGCAATGGGCATTTGGCCAAGGCTGTTGTCTCCCCATCAGCTATGTGTGTGTAAGGATAGGCTGCCGCAAACTTCATGCCCATCGCTGTTCCTTGAATCAGTAAGTGATTTTTATTATTGAATGGGAAATCATTGTTCTGACTTGGGGTTAAGTGTAGGATTAGAGAAAGTCTCAAGAAAGTCCTCACAAGTATAGTAGAAAAAGCGTACTTGTTCCCTCATATCTCTTTCCTGCAGAACACTCTGTCAGGTTGAGGAGGAGGATGGGAGTGATGGGGAAGATCTGGTGGGAGAAAGCCTCAGAATAGACGTGCCAAGTGTTAGCTGTGTTGCCTTTACTGTCCCCTAAAACACCACTAGTTATTTCTCTCTGGCAGTCCCAGAAAGGTCCGTCTAAATTAGACATTTTTAATGGGGTGTAATAGGCTGTAAATAGGCTGTAATAGGCTGTAAATGGCATCAAAAGCTCCAATGCATGTTCTGATGGAGTAGCCAGAATAAGAGCGTGTTGGACTGCAAAATTCTGTAGTAGTCCAAATCAAAGCCAACTTGTGTAAGGAAGAGGTATGTGAGTCATGCATCATAGGCCAGGCCTAAGGGATGAGGTGTACTTTTTAGCTCAGCATTAATGTGCCCTATATTTATGCAAATCTAATCAGGTCATAGCTGTCATATTAAACTAATCGGAAAAATAATTCATGAAAGATTAGACTAGATATTGTAAAACAAGTGTTGTTCAGTTTTAGGCTGTGAGAGTCTGGCTGGGTCTCGTGGTATTTTCTGGACAATAAATCTGGTCAAAGGCCTCACACACACACATACACACACGCCGACACGCACACACCCACACACCCACACACACACACACAATGTAAACAGGTAGTTCCTTCCACATTGTTGGTTTTCCTCTCCTCTGTGACAAGTTGTATATATTATAACAGAATGAGAAATATAGACCAGACCCTGGAGATTACAGAGATGGAAAAAAAGTAAAAAGGAAGAGAGAGAGTAGAGAAAGATAAAGAGAGAAAAAGTGGGTGGAACAGGGAGGGAAAAAATGGTGAGTTAGAGAGAGAGGGACTTAGGGGAAGGGTGAGAGAAGCAAAAATATTGGAAGCCCGAGAGAGGGAAGGAAAAAATAAAGATAGAGATGGAAAATAATGGAAAGAGGTGCTGGTATGTATGAGCCCAGCCAGGGCTATGAGCTACGTTCCCAGGCAAGACCGCCTCAGCTGCCTATTTGTCAGCATTGATCAACCCATTAAGAGGCTGTGGTGGGAAGCATATTGGTTTTGGAGGCCAAAGGGCGAGAAAGAGACAAAGATAAAGCAAGGGGGGATTTGCTGAAGTCTTTTGAGCTGTGCGGGATGAGAGCAGGGCTGCTATCATCCTACAGTATATATGAGGTTCATTTAGTGTCCAGCAAGTTCCTCTGAGGGGCTGAACTATGTCGTGTGTCCCAGGGCTTCCTATGGAGACTGTAGTGTAGGTTTTATCTTGGCTGTACAGCTCTGTCCTTTCTCTAAGGGGTCCTGAAAGACAGGCTTGCCAATCAGACACTTACAGGATGTCATCTGTCTACCTTGGAGTCTGTGTGTTTGAATGTGTGTGTGTGTGTGTGTGTGTGTGTGTGTGTGTGTGTCCGCATAGGTCTATCTGTGTGTCCAAGCCCAAGGGTTCTGCTTCGTCTTCCGTCTCCAGCCTCTGATGAATTCATATAATTAACTCTGGCTTAATCTGCCCGCTAATCCTGCACTCAGTAATAAGGGATTAAAATGTCACCTAAGCCACCTGCTGTTATTGAGCCCAGAGACTTGTATGTGCGTGTGTGTGTGTGTGTGTGTGTGTGTGCGCGCACATGAGAGAGGAAGCGACAGAGAAAAGGAGGATCGTATGGGTGGCAAGAGTTGTTGCAAGCCTGTGTTGAACCGAATTTGACGTAAACGTGTACGTTGATTTTGGTCATTTGTGAAATTCTGGACGTCTTTGAATTATTGTGCTGCTTTTTTGGGTTAAGGCGTGGTTGGGGACAGTAGGTCTGGGGATAGGGTGGGGCGTTGTTCTGGAAACCTTTTAAAATAGGACATAGAAGTGGGACATGTTAGGGGAGGTGTGCAGGGGGCATTTCAGGTGTCTTTTTTCCTTTGTAACCTCTCTAGGCAGGCGCAGAGAACTGCAGGGTAGCCTAGTGCTGCACCAGGTTGCTGGTTCCAATGTGAGAATCCCTGTTGTTCCATCCCTGAACGAGAGAGTTAACCCTAACTGCTCCCAGGTCCTTCCTGTAAACACGAAAGCCTTCTTAGAATACATACCTGGTAAAATAATGACAAAAACAGCACAGCAAAGAAAGTGGTGGTAAATTGACTGGATAACAGCCAAGTCCACTAGACTGCTGCCAGCCTGCTGCCCTGCTGCCTGGTTGCCTAGCAACCCCTAGTGTACACCTCTGTGAGACCGTCTAATGACTGCTGTTGCTGCTGAAGCTCAGAGGCTGCTAATGGTTCCAGGCTGCAGAGCTCCAGAGCCTCATGACCAATCACTGCAGTTTAGGGCCAGGAGAATGATCACTGGGCAGGGATCCCAAGACCTCATCCCAAGACCTCATCCTACCTTAATTCTCTAACACCATCCTGTAACTCTTTCTAACACCACCCCTCCATCCTCTAAGTCTCCTTACGACCACCCCTCCATCCTCTAAGTCTCCTTACGATTAACACTCCATCCTATAATTCTCCTTATGACCACCCCTCCATCCTCTAAGTCTCCTTACGACCACCCCTCCATCCTCTAAGTCTCCTTACGATTAACACTCCATCCTATAATTCTCCTTATGACCACCCCTCCATCCTCTAATTCTCCTTACGACCACCCCTCCATCCTCTAATTCTCCTTATGACCACCCCTCCATCCTATAATTCTCCTTATGACCACCCCTCCATCCTCTAAGTCTCCTTACGACCACCCCTCCATCCTCTAATTCTCCTTAACACCAACATTCCATCCTCTAATTCCCTTTAACACCACCACTACATCTTCCATCCTCTAACTTTTCTTAACACCACTCCGTCATCTAACTCTCCGAGTTAGAAAATCTAGTCTTTTAGTGATGTTGAGGTTTTCTAGCCTCCACAAATTCCACTCATCTCTTACCCTCTTGTTCATCACTCCAAATGAAGACAGGTGGACCTTCCGCCGTCTGATCGCCACAGCCCCCAGTCTTCAACCCTCTGGCTGTATCCACATGTTGTCATCAATGTTCATATGCATACACAGCCCATTTCTGTCAGGATGCCCTCCAACAGGGGTTCTCAAACTGGGGGTCTACGGAGATACCTGCAATGGGTCCATGGCCAGAAAAAAATAATAATATTAATAGTAATGATACAAATGTAAATACATAAAAAATAATGTTTTTTGAATATTAAAATACATTTTTTTAATATTTAAATTAGTTACATTTAAAATTAGAAAATGTTCCTATATATTCCATAATATTATAGTCTAATATAAATGGAGCTAGTAGGCACAGTGAAGATTTGTCATATTACTTCCATGTTGTATTAAACACAACCAGCAATGAGGATTTCTCTTGAATGGTAAAATAAAAATCCCTTTAAAAGGCGCTCCTGTTACTCCTGTTGGCTGCCCATGCACGTTTGTCCGTTCCAAAAATAATTAGTGTACTGTTGCACCCAGAATTTGATGAATGGAAAGAGACATCTGTTACATAAAAACTAAAAGTGTAATGACATTTGGTGATTGTCATTATGCTCAGTACATGTGTAGCCTGAATATATATATGCATTCATGTGCTTGCCTTTGTCTTGGCCACTTGGCAGTCGTCAAACCACAACACAGTTTTGGAGGCTATCCTGCTTGTTGTCAAGTCAATTTGCAAATGTTTACTCAGCTGACATGCAGAGATGTTAAATAATGCTTTCCTTGGCATTTTGTTTTGGTTATTGTGCACACGTTTTACCTCGACGGCATTCCCGTTCTCTTCCTTTCGCCCGAAATATTTTGGACCGTACCGGACCACAGCGGCTTCATTTCACCTCAGGGTGGTCCAGCTGTTTGAGGAAAAGGCAGCGGTAGATCTGTGATCCGGCTGAACTCGGGACCTGTAAGTCTTTGCCTGTCAGCTGTAATTAGGCGTGAGGGTTTCCACGGGCACGGCATCACAGGGTGTGCATTCTGGTATGTGTGCGCGCATGGTCCTAGTGGTGTCACGTCAGATGCACACATCCCCCTCGTCTCTGGGCTATATTTGGCTCAAGAGGCTGGGCTCATGTCAACTTCTGTCAAGTGTTCCACGTCCCTGAGCCTTTTGCCTGTATTGGAGCTGACTGACGGGGTGGGCAGTCCTGCCCTGTTTTGCTCAGTGACACGCCCATATCGACCCTGTCCTAATGCCCCGTGTCGGGGAGACATGCCCACTGCCTACTGCTGGGTCCAGGAGACATGACCAATATGCCATGCATGGACGGCTGCCTTTACGGAGCACAGAGCCTCTCCACAGTACCCTTTTCCTCCCACACTATTCAACCAAGGGAATAGGAAGACTTTTGGCCGTGTTTTATACAGTCATGGGCTTCGGAAGTCTTTTGTTTTTTTTTTGCATTTCATTCTCCTGAGAGAGAGGGAGAGAGCAAGTGAGCGTGTGAGAGAGAGGGTGTGTGCGTGTGTATGTGTGCGCGTGCGTGCGTGCGTGAGAGAGTAAAAGAAGGAGAGAACTGTGTTCAGGGGGCCGAAGGTAGCCAAGGGAGTTTTTATTCACTGCAGGCGTTTTTTAAAACCACTTTAATGTTGGGCTTGGCAATGCTAAGCTTTCTCCTCTCTGAAATGTATCTTCAGAGGTTGTTTATTGATTTGCACTCGTAACCTTTTTTCAGTACTCTGTGTGTTTCTTGGGCGTGTTTTCGTGTGTGGCTTTCAACAGTCAGTGTGGCCGGGGCTGGGCTTGGCTGACCAGAGCAGAGCAGAACAGCAATGTTCTGGTCACGACACTTGGATCTGGTCCTGAGGGGAGTGGTGGCGGTGCCGGGGGGGAGGGGGGTGGGGGGGGTGACTGTAAGAGACCCAGAGACTGTGAGGCGGGCAGGGAAACTCTGGGCAGCCTGAGGAGACCTCTCCCTGCAGAGTTGCTTATGGGTGATGTAACGGCATTCATCTCTTTATACCATCTGACACCCAGTGGGACATCATTGAAAAGTGCTAATTCTGCTGAACTGTGAGGGGGAACCAGGCATCTCCGGAGGCCGAGGCCCTGGATGAATTACACCCGCTGGCATATTACTCCCAGCTCACACGTTGTCTGTTTCTTCATTACCAGAGCAGAACAGTTGTTGTTTGTTTCCTTAATCTGACTCTCAGGACAAGAAGTACAATGCCAGGCATAGCATTCAGTCCCCGTGTCTCCAGTTGGGGTTAACCCCCGTGTATTCTCTTCTCTCTGCAGATGAACCGGCCAATCCAGGTGAAGCCAGCTGACAGTGAAGGACGAGGAGGTACTGGTCGTCCCTTCGCTTGTTCCACCCCACTCCTCCACACTTCCACCCTCTATTCCTCCACTCCTCCATCATCCACTTCCCTCCCTGTCACTTCTCCACTCCTCACTCCTCCACTCCCCTACCCACAACTCCTCGATTCCCCTAGCCTGTCACCCCTTAACCCCTCCACTCCTCTATCCTGTTACCCCTTAACCCCTCCACTCCTCTATCCTGTTACCCCTTAACCCCTCCACTCCTCTATCCTGTTACCC